>QXEO01001796.1:0-16786 GCA_007115705.1 Dactylis glomerata
TGGTCTGTGCGACCACCTATGTAATCCCCTTTATTTACTATTAATGGCTATGACTATGATATCAACTACGTTATGTAAATCACAACAATGATTCTGGGATTGTGATGGATTACATAACGGGCACTTCGAATTTGTTATAAATTCGGGGGCTACAATTTTTGATTTGAACTAGCGTTTGAAGTTTTTTGAAAAAAAACAAAGCAAGATTTTGATTTTAAAAAATTCTACTTGCATAAGATAGCCTAGAAGAATTTTGGTAAAATTAAAAGATGCTAAAAAAATGCATAAAATGGCATAGTTGCCAATATCATGCTTTTTCTTAAAAGAAGAAACAAATTTTACAAAAACTGTTTTTGAAGGAAAAGGAGTGATATAATATATTAATCATCCTTTACAATTTTATTTGAGAGGAGATTTCTAAAAACATTTTATAGAACAAATAAATAGTTTTGGAGATGAAATAGTGAAGGAGGAGGCTTAGGGTTTTTGGATACTTGAAAGAAAACTCAAATTTGAAGTGTTGGGTTGCTCCCTTTGGTTCACTTCAGAGATTTGGGTGGATGAGTTTTTGAGTCTTTCTAAAGAATCCTCAGGGACAAGATTAAAATTGAGAACAAACATCAAACTAGTAACATAAGAAACTACCACTAGTGGAAAAAAGCCTATTGGTGGCGCACCATTTTGACATATGCGTGGCGCATATGGGATGCGCCACCAATGCCACGCCACTAATAACAGTTTATTGGTGGCGCATATCAATATGCGACACGCATATGTTGAATATTAGTGGCGCATACAGCATATGCGCCATTAGTGTGTTATGGGTGGCGCATATTGCTATATGCGCCACCAATATATAATGCGCCACTAAAGACCTACAATATGCGCCACTGATATTTTGTACAGGTCCAAAAAAAACTGATTTTTTCTGGTATTTATACACAGCAATGCACAAGAATATATATATAGGTATACAATATAACTGCAGAATACACAGCATGCAGTACAAAACAAATATATCATCATCACAAACAATTAGATCCATAATAGTGACAAAGTTCCCGAATATTAGAAGTGTTAGAGCATATATAGCCCAAGTCCATGCATTATACACATTACACATTACACACACTACACATCTCACCAAAAGACCGAGTAGACTACACCCGCAATGGTGAGCAAGACCGGGAGGACGATCATCAAGGTCTTCATCCGGTTGTTGTTTCTCCGCTCTCCTAGGAGGTGGATCCTCCACCTAGCTTCCGCTAGCTCTCTCGTCGGATACCCCTTGTAGGAGTTGCCGCTGAACTTGTTCACTTGCTTCTGGCAATCCTCCCACTCATCGTAGACTCCTGGTACCCATCCTTTGTACACCACGTAGCATCTCGGCATCTCTGTAGACAAAGCCATATATATAGTATTCAAGCTATAAGAAAAGAGTTACATATGTCGACAAAGCCATATATCATATGCAACCAAAAGAATGAAAGGATTCACATGCATGTCGACAAAGGAAAGTAAATAAGTCCAACAACGATGCTTTCGACTAAGGCAAGTTATAAGTTTACACCTCACACACGTACACACACCGGAATGAGTTGCAGATGGTAAAGTTTATGACTCAAGCACACACGATTGACATACACGCGAAAACGACTAGGAAGAATCATGAAGACTTTGGTTGACATGGCTTCGGGAATGGTTTGTAGCAATCTTTCGTTGTCCATGTCCTAGTGTCACGCTGTTTCCGGAGCCGGTCTTCGATCTCGCGCTTAGCCAACGGTCTGGCGTAGGACAAGGTTTCGCCCCTTGTGATGACATCTTCTTGCAAGATAGTCGTAATCTGATTCTGGATGCGGAAGAAGTCGTCCCTAAGTTCAGCGTCCTCGATCCTTGCATGCTCTTCGGCCCATCCTCGGACACTAGCTGGCGTCGTAAGCCTGTGTTCGTTCTGGATGATCCCCCGCATGTGATGGAGGGCGTTGAAGGCCTCCTTGACACTGTTAGGCGGCTGCTTGACGCAGGGGAACTTGATTACATGCTTGAACATGTGTCTGCCGTCCTTGACATTTTCTGCCCCCTTCCTGAAGTCGACTCCCTTCCTGGCGTATCCCTCGAGAGCATCATCTAGAACACCCTTGATGTAGGCGTAGTTTTTTGTCTTTGCCTCACTCCCCGAGTCTAAGTAGACGGCTACCGAGTACCTCGGGGCAACGAGGATCAATGTGCAGTATAGGTCTCTGCGCAAAACAGTTGAAACGAAAGAATGTTGGAAAAGGAGCTAAGAAATGACAAGTTATTACGGCGGCCGAGTGAGTGTGCACTTACTCGGGAAAGTAAGGAAGAAGAATGTCTTTTGTACTCTTGTTGTCCAGCAGGAACTTTTGGAGGTACTCCTTTGCTCTGGAACGGTTCGCTGGATTCATCAACATGCCTTCACGCATGTAGTAGGGGTCCGCTATCGCGACGCCAGGGTTCTCCTCTCTGTTGACCTTCATCGCCTACTGGAGCGCGTATAGGCAGACCAAGTTATAGTCCAGCCGTTTGGCGTTGAAAAGCTTGAAGACGTCCTCATACGATATGAAGAAGATATCCGCGGGGTGATCATCGACGAAGCCCACGTCCGCTGGAACCTTCACCGTGAAAACGGGGTACGATGGATTTGTTTCCTTAAGAAGGCCCTCCTCTAGAAACATAATACCGTGCATAAGGCTCACCATCGCTCCACTCGCGTGGGCGACCTGCTCCTCAGTCATAATCGGTTTTCCAGCTTCATGAATAATGCCCTGCAAGGTGCCCTTAGCGGGTTGTGACATCGGGTCATCGTGAACCCTGGGCCTCTTTGGACCAATCGGCTGCTGGCTCGCAGACGGCTTATCCTTCTTGGTCCTCTTCCGATGGTGCTTCTTCTGGATGGGACCACCGGTTTCCAACTGCTCACCACAGTCGGTTCCCAACTGATCACCACCGCTCACCACCTTATGGAGTGTGTTGGGGCTAAAAATATTTCCCGTATTGACTTTAGGATCAGCGGCGCCAGCATCCGGAGGCGTCTCCTCTAGGGCACCATGGAAGTCCAAACGCGTGCATGCTTTGGTGCGAGCATTTTGATCTTCACGGACACGGTAGGGTTCTTCCATGTTTGGCATGAACAAAGAGTCGGTGGCGCCGGTGTTGAGCCAATCATCTGGGTTGTCATCATCATCATCGTTGATGTCCTCAACCAGTACTGTGTATGATGCAGCGACGGCCTTGCCATGTGGTGCTGGTGGTGGCTGCGGTAAAGCGGCGGCCAACAACTTCTGGTGACGGGAGGTGTTGGCGGAGACAACTTGTGGTGGCCGCCGAGGCGGTGGCGCCATATGTGGCGGCGCCGGCTCAGTAACTGGTGCTGAACATGGCGGCGGCTCAGTAACTTTTTCCATGCGTGGCGGTGGCTGAGTAACTTGTTGTTCCTTCACAAGCCGAATCTGGGTCTTCGGCCATGTCAAGACCCAGCTGAAGCAACCCGCAAGGGTCTTATGTTCATCGGCGCCTTGAGGTTGGGTTGGGGGGTCAATGTCTTCGCATCCCGGCAACACCCGAGCCAGCCGGACCTTGAACACCGCTGAGACCATCTCCTTGTGATGCATGACTGTGCTATTTGGCTGAATGATTGTGCCCTTGGCAACATCCTTCAGCTCGCCGTCCACGAAATGCAAAAGTGTGCAAGGTGTGTCCTATGGGAAAACAAGTTTGCATGCATATCATGAGATGCATGTCGCTGGCTAGCTATAGTCATCAAAGGCAAAGGAAATGAAATGTGCTGGCCAGAGTCATTACCTTGGAGATGGCGTTGAGCTCGGCTAATGTCGAGACACCGGTATCATTCTCCTGCTGAGATGCCTTACGACGAAGCACCATCGGTTGCGCCTTAGCTGTCGCGGGAGGAGGCACCGGTGCGATTTGCTGCTCGGTGTTGGCGTCGGCGGGATGTGGTGTCACCAGAGCGACCTCCGGGTGCGCGTTCGTGTTGGCGGCGGCGGGAGGGGGCACCGAAGCGGCCGCCGGCTGCGCGTCCTCGACGTTGGCGGTATCGGGAGTCACCACATTCGGTGACACGTGCTGGATAGAGTTGGTGCCGGAGATGCTGGGCACCACTAGCGCCCCTCGTCGACCTGCCGCATTCCAAGCAGCAAGCCCCTCCCACAGCTCATCGGGAATGATCTCATGGAGCTTCTGTTGCACTTGCTGGGCGATCAGGTCCGGCATCTGCTCCCGGAGCTTTTCAACTTCGCGTCTTTCACTTGCGGCGGCGGCGGCTGCCGCCGCCGCTGCCGCGGCCTTCCTCTGTTTCCTCGCCTCGGGGTCCTCTTTCTTGAAGTCGCCAACCTTGTCGTACGTACCATAGCCGGCCACGCGGCCAGCTGAAGTCAGCGGCAAGGACTTGGCTCTCCCATTGATCACGTTTATCGCCCTGTTGAAGGGCGTGTCCCACCGCGGGTCCGCCGTCGACCCTTGTGACGAGCTCGCACTTGAAGCACAAGATCTTTCTTCGATTCTCTACAGAGAAGGAAAGAGATGGCCATTTAGAAATTTAGAACGCATATCGACTCGATCGAGATGCGTGGTAAATTCCTTACCGGCTTTTTCTTGAATTTCATCACATCATCGTCGTCGTTAACGAATTCCTTGAGTTCGGGGTGGAGATAGTAGCGGGCACGGACAAACTGCATCACCTGCTCGTCCATGAATTTGTGCCACGGGTTCTCTTTCCCTAGACGGGCATACTCGGCGTCCTCCTTTGCCCAAACGGCCTTCTTTCCTCGGTAACCGCCGCCTCCGCAGCGTTGGTTACCTATGTTGAGGTCCCACATACGCCTCCCCCACTCGGTCCATTCGATACCTTCCGGAGTGAGGCACGCATCCTTGAACTTGATGAACTCATCTTCGTCGAGCATCGGCTCGGCCTTCTTTATCTCCTCCCAACTTTTTCCGGCGAGAATCCTCTTGTTCACTCGGTTTTTCCAGCTGCTCAAGGCTGTGCTCATCCTCGTGAGGGCTAACTTGTTGACCTTGTTCCCTTTGAGCTTCTTGTTATTGAACGGCTCTGGGAACTGGTACCGGTTGTGAAGCTTCTCAATGAGTAGCTCGCGCAACCGCGTATTGCCCTTAGCTCTTATGCTCTTCTGGTTGATGCTCATGCTCTCCCGCACGATGCACCCGAGCTGTAGGCCGTACCCAGCGGCAAGCTTCGCAGGATCCACGGGTTGGCCACTTGGTTTCACATACGTGAACTCTTTGAGCTTGGTGCCGAGTACCAGCGGTGTTCGATCCTGCCTTTCCTTCTTCTTCTTCTTCTTAGCGGCGGCGTCCAATCCACCGACGTCCATGCGGTCACCGCCACCATGACTACTTGTGTCATCCTCCTGATCGCCATTGCTACTTCTGGCGTCGTCGCCATCTTTGGCCTCTTCGGCCTCGAAATCATATTCAGACTCCGGATCCGAGTCAACTTCATTGGCCGCACCTTCTTCGGCCTCCTCGCCAACTTCATCGGCCGCAGCTTCTTCGGCCTCCTCATCGGACCCGCTCAAGTCATCGCCAACCCGCCAAAACTTTAGTTTGGCTTTTCTTGCTTCTTCTTCGACGCTCATGGGCCGAGAAGGGCCAGCCCCGACGTCTTTGTCTCCGCTCGACATGTCGGCACTTCATACAAAATATGTAATAATTTAATTAGTACAATAATTAATTAAGCTAGAGTCGACCGAAAAATTCGGCATGACCTTTGCTGTTTTTTTGACCTAGGAGTGCCCATTTCTCAACCGAAACGGAAGTAAATCGACATTTCGGGAGAAATGGGCAACTCATTTAGAAATAACCTGCAGCAAATTCATATTCCAGCAGCAGCAGCAGCAGCAAATTCATATTCAAATTCATATTCCAGTAGCAGTAGCAAATTCATAATCCAGTAGCAGCAGCAGTAGCAGCAACAAATTCATATTCCAGCAGCAAAGTACAGTAGCAGCAGCAGCAGCAAATTTTACTTTACAAAAGCATATACAAGTTAATTATGCTTGATATCCAGAACCTACAAAGATATTTTTATAAACTAGAAATATATGTATATCCAGAACCTACAAAAGCATATACAAGTTAATTATGCTCCCAGAAGAAAAATATCACAATTCTGAAACAGACAGACTGTTAATTCCAGTAATAGGCTTCAGTTAGTTAGCTAGTTTCTGTTAAGATTCAGTTAGTGGCGACACGGAATCAGACTAGTGTTGTCAGTTAAGATTCTGACTAGTTAGTTAGCTAGTTTATGTTAAGATTCAGTTAGTTAGTTAGCTAGTTTCTATTAAGATGCATACAAGTTCAGAGAAATACACTCAACAGTACAGCATTCAACAGTACAACATTTCAAGTTCAGAGAAAAACACTCAAGTTCAGAGAAATACACTCAAGTACAGCATTCAGAGAAATACACTCAAGTTCAGAGAAAAACCACTAGTACAATCACTCAGAATAAAGTAGTCATGTTTTCAACATTTCATATCTATCCATTTAAATGGAAAACTTATTTTGTAAAACAGTAAAAGCACATACTGTACAATACTTTAGAACTTATGTCAAATTAATTATCCATGCTAGGAGCAAACTAGATTTTACTGAAATAAAGATCATCACATTCCAAGTGAAAACCGAACAATCTAATCCTTTCCTGTATCCTGCTTGCACTATTGTTCTATTGTAGGTGTGATGGCCCATGCATGAGGTCTTTCCATGCCAAAATAGGAACAGGGGAAGATTCATATTGTGATACCCTTGGGTTCACCGTGGCAGAAGTTGAGGTAGCATTTGAAACTCTGATTGGTAAAGGTGGCTGAAATGCAAGCTTATTATGTTCTGTATTGACTTTTTCTTTATTCCAGAAGAAGTCAAATAATTTTTACTCATCTAGGTGTCCTTGCTAATAAAAGTGTTGCTTTAATAGTTTTGTCTTGATAAAAATTGTATGATATCTGGCCAATACTCTATCTATGCTAAGACTTCAGGTGAAACAACTGGTGTGCTATCTGGGACCACCAGTCTAACTGAAACGACCATCTCATTATTTCTACCTAAAACAACAAATTACGAAAAGATGTTTTATTCCTCATAGAATTAAATACCAAAGAACCTGGATTTTGGAAGAAAATCCCATAAATAATCTAAATAGAGATAAATAACTCAAGAACAATGAAAAACATTCTAATTCGAGCAACATGATCCTATAATTATGATATAAATGCATGTTTTTCATATGCCCTCGGATGGACCAACTGCTAAGGTACATTGCCATTGTTCAAACTTTTTTCACTTGGTTTCATTGTTCATTCGACAGTAGTGATTTTCATTGCATATGAAAGAGTGTAATTGTTCTGTCAATTAGATAGTAGGGCCATTTAACACTTATTTGTAGCATCTGTCTATTGAATAGCTAATGACCACTAGATAATTAAAATTTTAAGTATGGCCATATGAAAGCATTAAATATTGAGTAATTGCAACATTTCATCTGTTAGAAAGGTCATCTGATTAAATATAATGTGAACCATATATCTTCAGTGCTTTCTTTCGATTATGTAGTTTTGCTAATTCTGGCATCATTCTTTAGGTGTTTCTTTGTAATAATGCTACATGTGGGTACTTTTACCACCCCAAATGTGTTGCACGACGACTTCATCCTAACAACAAGAATGAAGCCTTAGAAAAGGAGAACAACTTCCTTCATATGCAAAAGGGTGCCGCTAAACCGAAAAAGGGTGCCGCTAAACCGAAAAATGCCAGCTTCCTCATACTTTTCAACTCAGAACAGAACAGTTTGCAGTGCTATGAGTTCTTCAGCCAGAACAGTTTGCAACAGATATGCAAAAGGGTGCCGCTAAGCAGAATTTGGATAGAGGGGGGGATCGAGGTGTGGCACCATACCTTGGAGGATGTAGGCGACCTTGGCGGAGTCGAAGCGCAGGGGAAGGAGCGCAGGGGATGGCCGAGACGGAGCGCAGGGGAAGGAGACGGAGGAGACTGCCGCCATCTTCGAGCGGGCGAGGAAGGGGCTTCGAGCGGCGATGGCGGCTTCGACCGGGCGAGGAAGGGGCTTTGACCGGGTGAGGAAGGGGCTTCGACGGCGTCGATGAAGATCTCCAGGCGGGCGGCGGTGGAGCAGAGCGAGAGTGGGCACCAGCGCGCGGAGCAGAGCGGCGTCGATGCAGATCGTCGCGAGATTGGGCTAGGGGAGAGAGCTCGGGGGGGGGGGAATGGGGGGAAGAGTAAAGAAGTCTCGGTCGGCGAAGCGATATTTCGCTAAGTGTCAACTATGCGTGCCCCCTTTTTCTATATGCGCCACACATATTTGACACTTAGTCAAATAGCGCGACCTCATGCCATATGACAGATTCGGTCACGAGCTCAAGTGGTATAGCGTCCGATCCAGCCCAGAGGGGGATCCAGGGTTCAAACCCTGCAGGTTGCACACCTTTTTTAAAAAATTTTGTTTAACAATTTCTAACAAATAGAATAATTTACTTCAAAATAATAGTTTGTAATAGTTTTAAATTGGCACACCTTTTTTTTAAATTGTTTTTTCACAATTTCTAACAAATAGAATAAGTTACTTCAAAATAATAGTTTGTAATAGTTTTAAATTGTTTTTTCACAATTTCTAACAAATACAAGTTACTTCAAAATAATAGTTTGTAATAGTAAAAAAACACAAACATCGTCATGTCACATCTTTTTCTCACTTTATTTGCGAGTATCATAATAGTTAGTTTATTCAAAAAACCATGAATATATATCGTCATGTCACACGAACATCGATATCCATACACACACGTACGAATATTATGATAGTCTATATAGTTTCGAGTAAACGCATGCATACACAAAAAATGTCATGATCTCGATTCCGCGCTAGCTAGCTGGAGCTAGCGTCTCTTTGCAATCTTCTTGCCCTTCTTCCTCGTGGTTGAATACTTTAGGCCGGGAATGTTGAGGTTTCTTCTCCTGAACGGACAACCTTTAGTAGGTAGGGTGGTCTTCCTTCTTCCCGCGGCAGTCGGCTTGTCGAAGTACTTGTCAAATTCCTCTTCGATCTTTGGATCGCCGTTCTTTTCTAAGTCTTGGTCGTTGGCGGGTCATTCCATTCCGATGATGCTCCTCTTGCCCCTCCTCACGACAACACGGCTTGGCTTTGACGGGTTGGTGATGAAGAAGCATTGGTCAACTTGGCTCGCGAGTACCCATGGCTCGTTTTTTGCAGAGGCGTTCTTCGCGGAGGCATCGGGTATAACCATGGTGGTGAAATACCGGCCCTCTTTCTGGACACTCTTGGCCCATCTGACATGGAACATCAGCACCTTCTCTCCGGCGTAGTCGAGCTCCCAGATCTCCTCGATCCTTCCGAAGAATCTTTCCTTGACGGTGGCTTCATCATCGGCATAGGATAGCATCGTTACTTTTGAGTTCTGATATTCGCTACTCCTGTCCCTTTCCTCGGTGTAGAATCTGTATCCGTTGATGTCGTAGGCCTGATATGTCCTCATGTTGTGCCCAGGGCCCTGTGATAATGCAAAAATTAGTTTTTCATCCTCCGTATAAGGCGTCGACTGCAGGCCGTGAGGCTTTTCCTTGAACCAAGTCGTGAAGCTGGAGGTGTGCTCTCTTGTTACGTCTCCCTTCTTCCTCGGCCGACCTAGGTCAATGAACTTCTGCTCTACAAAGCTTTTGTGCTCCTCCACCCAAGGGTCAACCAATTCGATGTGCTGTAGAGCGACGAGGTGTGCCCGGACAAAGTCGTGGCGTCGACCCTTCGCGCCGACATGCAAGGCGCGAAAACCCTCGCGGTGACCATATCCGGCAAGCCTACCTAGGTGCGTCCTTTTGGGCAGACCAACAGGGTCGTCCGTGTCGTCCTCCTCGGTGCGTAGATAATTCTGGCAAAACGAGACACACTCGTATGTCAGAAAGCCCTTGGCGATGCTTCCATCTAGACGGGACCTGTTGCGGACGAATCCTTTGATAACACCATTCAGCCTTTCAAACGGCATCATGTTGTGCAGGAATGTCGGACCGAGATGAATGATGTCATCCACGAGATGGACGAGCAGATGCACCATGATATCGAAGAACGCAGGCGGGAAGTAAATCTCAAGCTCGCACAGTATCACGATGATCTCTTCTTGCAGCGCGTCGAGCTCCTTCAAGCCGATAAATTTCCTCGAGATGACATCGAAGAAGTTGCAGAGGCCAAACAACGTCTCACGGACGTGCTCGTCCATTATCCCTCGGATCGCAATGGGAAGTATCTGTGTCATCAACACGTGACAGTTGTGAGACTTCATCCCGCTGAACCTCTTCTTTGCTTCATCCAGATATCTGCCTATGTTCCCGGAGTAACCGTGAGAAACTTTAACTCCTAGGAGGCACTTAAAAAACTGCTCGAGCTCCTTCTCACTTAGAGTGAAGCAGGCAGCGGGAAACACCACATCCCTCCTCTTAGCCCTCTTACGGGGACCCTGAGTATCTTCGTCCATCGTCTCATCATCATCATTGTTATCGGGCAGACCATGAAGTTCTTTCTTGATGCCAAGGAATTCTAGGTCGTGTCTTGCCTTCGGCCCGTCCTTGGTCCTATCCGGCATGTTGACGATAGTGGCCAGCAGACTCTCACATACGTTCTTCGTGACGTGCATGACATCAAGGCTATGGGGCGTGTGGAGGTATTTCCAGTACGGCAGGTCCTAGAAAACAGACCTCGCTTTCCACACACCATGCAGCGGCTTTGTCCTCGGACGCTTCTTTCCCGGCAAAGGGCACTCTTCCCAGTTTTCTAGCATGTCATCGATTACTTCACCGCTCCTCGGACGTGGGGCTTTTTCAAGCTCTTCTTTACCATTGAACAGGTCTCCGCGCTTTCTCCACGGGTGATCCATTCGAAGCCACATCCGAGTCCATTGGAACACGGTCTTCGAGGAACCGGGATCCCTTGGTAGCTAGAGATGCGGGGTCTTATCCATGCACCTGACACATGCGTTGTGTCCGTGGTTCACCTGGCCAAAGACGTAACTGTAACCTGGATAGTCCTGCATCGTCGTGAACAACGCGACTCTCAAAGGGAAATAATCTTCTGAGTATGCATCCCACGTACGAGGAGGCGTCTCCCACAACGTGGCTAGCTCTTCTTTCAACAGCCCGAGATACAAATGCATGTCGACACCTGGCTGTTTTGGGCCCTGAATCAGAATACACATGTGTACGTATCTCTGCTTGGTGCACAACCATGGAGGGAGGTTGTACGGCCATACAAACATGGGCCAGGTACTATGCGTGCTACTCTGGTTGCCAAACGGATTGAGTCCATCGGTGCTCATACCAAGCCTGATGTTCCTTGGATTGGCCCCGAACTCATGGAAGTCGATGTCAAGTGCGTTCCACTGGCTAGCATCCGAAGGGTGTGTCAGGATCTTGCCCTTATGCGGATCATCTTCGGTCTTCTTCCTATCCGCGTGCCATCGCATGAGCTTTGCTTCCTTAGGGTCTACGAAATACCGCTGCAGACGGGGAGTGATAGGGAAGTACCATACCACTTTTCGAGGTACTTTCGTGTTCCCTATCTTGTATCGTCCTTGGCCGCACACCGGACATGTGGTTCTCTCCGTGTACTCATCCCGATAAAGTGCGCAATCATTGATGCAGGCGTGGTACTTAATGTACGGTAGGTCTAGAGGGCACATGATTTTCTTGGCCTCCTCAATATTAGTTGGACACGTGTTTCCCTTAGGAAGACGTTTTTGCCACAATCTCATGTTTTTATTGAAGCTTACGTCGGTCCATTTGCTTTCGCCTTCATCTCCAGAGCCTTGAGCGTGACGCTCAAGCGTGTATCCTCGGGTCGGCACCCAGGAAACAACGGAGTTTTCCCGTCAATCTCCATCTGCTCCAGCTTGGCTTTCTCTCTGGCAGCAGCTTTCGCATTGCTTGTCTCCTTGAGGAGCAGTTCCTGAACATGTGGGTCCTGCAAGGCTGAGGTTAGTCGTGTCTGTGTGCCCGTCGATGCCGCGTCTTCTCCATCATCATCATGTCCGTCGCCGCCATCTCCTTCGTGATGATCATCATCATGTCCGCCGCCGCCATCTCCTTCGTGATGATCATCATCATGTCCGCCGCCGCCATCTCCTTCGTGATGATCATCATGTATGCCCTCGTCTTCAGAAACACCATTGTTGACGTCCTCGTCATCTTCAGAATCATAGCCGGGCATGAAACCACGCGTGAGCAGGTGACTCTCCAGGTCCGCGGAATCAGGGTCGAGTAAGCTCCCGAGTTTGCATGTTCGACACGGACATCTTATGTGGGTCCTCTTGTTCATCCTCATGTCGGCCACCGCGCGTTCCTTGTATCTAGCCACTTGACCTTCGCTCATGTGTCTGAACATGGTTGCCTGCGCGGTATATATAGAGAAAAGAGAGTACCTTAGAATCACACATCATCATGCACTCACACACACACACACATGCATGCATGGTCGCCGGAAAAATTCGGCATGACCTCTCCTAAAAATAGGACGTATGGGTAGTGCAAAAATTTGCCGAAATGGAAGTTAATCAACATTTCGGCAAACATCCATGCACCACGCCGTAGCAAGCAACATGCTCTTGCTTCTTCGTCACCTATAAACATTCATGCACCACACACAAGCATGCATGCATGCATGCGTGTACACCGCACGCGAGACGTCCACCGGCCACACAAAACATCCACATGCATGTCCTCCAACAACTCACCTAGTTGGTTTAGTAGATCTACAACTTAGAGAGGCTTCCCCTCTCAAAACTATGGAGCAAAGTAGGTTTAAAAACCAAGAATGGAGGCAAGAATGGAGAAATTAAGGTGGTGGGGAGGAGGAGGACGACCTAGATCTAGTTTGGTGTTGGATGGAGAAGAATGAAATGGTGGTGGTGGGGCTGCCAACTTATAGATCTGGCCGACCTTATCAGTGGCGCATATTGAACAAAATGCGCCACTGATAAGTCTGCCACCTTTTCAGAGGTGTGGGCCCCACTAGTTATGCGTGGCGCATATAGCAATATGCGCCATTGATATTTTATTTATCAGTGGCGCATATTGCTATATGCGCCACGCATAACACTGGCAGGGGTCAGGCCAGTGGGGCCTAGGTGGGTCCCACAGACTTATCAGTGGTGCATTATGCATAATATGCGCCACTAAAGGGTAAAATATGCGTGGCGCATATTGCAAATGCGCCATTGATAAGCCAAGATATTTTGTCGACGACCCTTCTGGTGGGTCCCACAGACTTATTGGTGGCGCATTTCGAGCAGAATGCGCCACTAGTAAAAAAATTATTAGTGGAGCATATTTGATAATGCGCCACTAGTAAAACATCTATCTATAAGCCTTTTCCCACTAGTGTACCCTCATTCTACTAGTCAACCGAGTCAATATAAATGGGTATCAGAATTATAACCATTTCAAAAAGGGGAGAGATAGATTAATTATTTGAGGATGATCTTGGAAAGCTAGTTGAATTGGAGATCAAGATATATGATTTTAGGATAAGGTCTGGTCACATAGTTGGATAAGATACAAATGATGATTTTGCAAAGAAAAGTTGTGCTTGGCCAAGTGGGGTTGGAGAAACAAAATAGCCACAATCACTTTTATAAACCTGGGTACTATTCCCATAATTTTAGAGATAAGAATAATACCAAAGTGGTATCTTCCCATTTCTGTTACTTTTGAAAACATGCAAAGAAGTTGTTAAAATACTTTTATAAAAGATAGCTGTGAAATGAAATGATGGCACACATAGAGGTATCCTCATTTCTGATTTTTGATAAACTTGTGTGTTGTTTTTTTTTAAAAAATACTCCTTTCATAAGAAATAGAGTTTTAAAGTTGATAGAGGAGAAAATATTTAAAAGAGGTTTTATTTGGAAAATAATTTGAAAACACTTTGTAAGCATAACCCCACTGGTGATTATATAAATTGGTGTGTTTTGGATAAGTTGGGCCACATGCCTATTTGTAGATCAAGCACACATAAGGAGTCACACAAGTCAATTCATCACACACAGATCAAGCGAAGTCAATGCAAACTACCACTAGCATACCAAGAAGTAATTGGGAACAGAAGCTCAAAGATGATCATGTCATGGTAAGGTTTTAAGAAGGATTTTAAATAAGGGAGTAAATATGTTGAAAGATCTTCAGGAAACAAGGGAGACAAGAACATCTCCTATTTTTTTATGAAGTGCTCACAAGAGGTTTTGAAAACTATTTGTAAAATGTTTTGTAAAATAAGAGTTCGCAAAATAGTGGGATCATACCAAGGTATAGATCCCTATAGGTTTGTAAGTGCTTAGTTTGGAAAAGCCTTTATGTCAAAATAAATCTTGGCTCTTTGTTTTAGAAAAGTTAAATCATTTTTAAAAAAAGAGCAGTTGCCACGATAATGTTTTTGCCAAATATCTAGTAGCACTGCTAGCCACATGATCTCAAGGGCACAAGGATTGTGTTGTTTCACAATCTGGTTCAACAAGCAACTTACACAAGCAACAATCACACCACAACCAAGGCAGACATGAAAGAGACTTCATTGATTTGATTTAACACAAAAAGTTTTAGTTGGTCCTCATTTTTGCATTACTAAACTCTGCTTAAACATGGTTTCAAAAGTTGGGGTGTTACATTCAGGTGGCAACGAGGAGCTCGATTCGCTATGATTTAGAGGAAAGGAAAAGGTTAGGGAGATGCGCACGGTCATGAGAAAGAGAAACGTACCAGAATCTGGCGGCGGGGTCACCTGGTTGTGCTGAATTCATGCTCGCACGGTGGCAGTGATGCGGCTCACCGGCGATGAATTGCGACGGCCTGGCGGCGCATTATAGAGAAGAAGAGGGAAAATAGAGAGGAGGAGTAGGGCTTCTTATAGACACGGGCGCATGCTCGAATCGGCAGGGATTAAATGGAATTTAAGATGGAGAAATCAGCGGGGGGGCTCGGTCGTCCGACGAGATTCGCGGCTGGAGGAGGAAGACACTGAGCTGTCCTGACTGGTGGGGCCCACGCATCAGCGAGAGAGAGAGTGGTAGGTACCGGTTCGGGATTTGTCTAGTTGGGCCGTGGGCCTCTTCTGGCTCCAGGCTGAACGGTTGCCCCTCGGCCCTTTTCTATTTTTTTTCTCTCTTTTCTTCTTTCCTTTTTCTGTTTCCTATTTCTTTCATATCCTTTTCAAATTTGGTCCAAATTGATTCAAACCAATTTGTAAATTTTTCAAAAATTCAACTTATCATTCTAAGACAGTAAGAAAACAAGTTTTCAAAACAAAGTAAGATTTTTAAGAAAACTTTATAATTTGGCTAAAGGCTTTATTGCATACTGCAAAATGGGATTAGGGTTTGAAGGAAAAACTTAAAACTTAATAATATCTTTAAAGTAACCTTGAAAATATTTTCATCCCCATTTTAGGAAATGTAAACTTTATTCAATGTAAAACATTTTGTACATATTTTCTTTGCAATATACTTGCATAGGATATAAAATAGTATTTTGAAATCTTATTCTTTTTATATGAGCCCTTCAGAGAATAATAGTAATTTTTGAAATGGTTTTTCTAATAAGGCTTTTAAATAATTCAAAAAGTTTTAATTCCTTGTGAAATTTCAATCAATTCGAACATACTTGGTTTCTATTTTATTTATTTTCACATTCCAAAATTTTGGGATCTGACACGGCCATTGCCTTTTTTTTATTTTTTTGCCTTCTTATTAGTAGTTTGTCTAGATGGGCTAAAAAATTAGCCTATTAGTAAAACAACTTACGGACTACTTTTTAGCCCTTATTTATTTCCAACAAATAAATATATGTATTAACAATTATTAATTCAATTAATTAATAAATCATTAATCCGCTTCCTGGAACAATTCCGCAACTCTCCGAAACAGCTTCCATAAATCCTGAAACTACCCTAGCGTCGATGAGCGTTAAGTGTGTGACCCTACGGGTTTGAGAATGTGCGGACATGATCACCATCAATAATGAATAGCGGGATCTGGAAATCCGTATTGACTCCCACATATTCAACCAAGATCATTATCGGTGAACCACGATGTCAGGATTCAATTAATCCCGTATACAAATTCCTTTGTCTCACGATATTTTACTTGCCTGAGATTCGATCATCGGTATCACCATACCTAGTTCAATCTCGTTCACAGCAAGTACTCTTTACTTGTTCTGCAATCCAATATCACCCTGTGATTAAACTCATTAATCACGTGTTTGCAAACGGTGTATGATATTGATTACCGAGTGGGCCTGGAGTATATCTCTCTGACATGGGAGGGACAAATCCCATCTCGCTACATGCAACCCAACAAGTACTTTCCGATTACCTGAGAGACACCTTTATGATCGCCCTCTCATAGTGTGACGTTTGATGACCTCAAAGCTCTCTTCCAGTACCAGGGAGTGGCATTATCTCATGGTCTAAGGAATAAGATACTGACATAGGAAAAGCTACGCAATTGTGAACACAATGACACGATCTAATTGCTATGCTTATATTGGGTCTATCCATCACGTCATTCTCCTAATGACATGACCTCATTATTAATCAACAACTCATGTCTATGGTTAGGAAACCTTAACCATCATTAATCGATGAGCTAGTCTAGTAGAGGCATACTAGGGACACGGTGTTGTTCATAAACCACACAAGTATTAATGTTTTCTGCTT
>QXEO01001797.1:0-41637 GCA_007115705.1 Dactylis glomerata
TTTTTGTGCATTTTAAGATCATTGTGCACCGTTTGTTTTACATTAATGTTAGCACATTGACCTGGTTGCAGGTGAGGATGCTTCCACTTTGGTTGCCAGGATGTAAAATGGTGTATTTCTCCTCACATGATAATATGAGAAACACGGAAAACTATAGTAGTATTAGTATATACCATGTAGTATCCCATGTTATTAGGTCAATGTAGCTGCATTTTTACTTCCTTGTTGAGCATGTATATTCTAGCATCCATGGCAAGTTAGACCATCCATGGAGGCAATGTCGTGACTAGGAGCATGCTTACTGGATATGTTTATTGTCTGCTTTAGTTCTGCTTTGATGATACTCTAAAACAAGTAGAAATGTATGAAGTATGTTTGCCAGAACGAGACTGAAAGACAAGGTAAATTTTCCCCTTTGAGAACACTCATCTCTGTGTTTGAGATACAGGTACAAGTTATAGCGTCAGATAAACCATCAATGGTTGAATTGAAACGGTCTTTTCTGGAATTGCTCAGGATCTCAGGTAAACCGACTGATTTTATGGTTCTCAGTCACACAGTTTAGTTGGTTCAATTCCTTTTTAGATAACAAAACACACTGGGAGAAATACGATGGGGGATATCATTGTGTTATGGTTTTCCTTGCTGAGATCTTCAAAACATTGTTGTTGCTCTAGGTTTTCATCACTTCTCTGTGTTTGATACTTTGGTAGGACGAGGTTGTATATATGTAGTCGCAGCGAGAGGATAAATGAGAAGAAAATTGATAAAGGAGTTATTCTAAGCTGTAAGCTGGGTGACGTCCCAACGTTCTCAGTCCATCACCGTTCCAGCTAATGGCAGCCCTTGGATCTACATCTTAATTAATATCACACGTCCGCTTGGTCTGATCGGTGGAGTGCTTTATTACTTTGCTCTGTGTTTCTTTTAGTGTCTGTTATTGGGTGCTTTATTACTAGGCCAGAGGTCATATGGATGGGTAGATCTTCATGTGAAAAAAGGGAACACCACATTTGCTTGCATGCTCGGACTCCCTCGACCCCGCTTGCCACAACCTAGCCCTTCTCTCTCTTCTATTTCTCCTCGCCGCGCCGTCGCTCTCACGCGTGCCATCGCTTCCCGCTCCCGATCGACCACCGCACCCTGCAGCGGCACTAACCGGTACCCGCTGCCCGCGAACTAGCTGCAGCATCCGGCGCTGACGAGGACCCACCGACGCCACCTGTTACCGGACCGGCTACCGCACTTGACCCGTCACCGCGCCCTAGGAGGAGGTTGTTGCTCTGCATCCAGACCTCCCCTTCCCCATTGAAGCCCTTTGTTAAGATTGCGGTTCAGATCTCTGTCTGGGGTTGCTTTCGTGGTCACCGGTCGACGCCCAATGCCGCCCCAGTTCTGCTTCCTCCTCCACTCCAGACTCGGCAAGCACTTTGGCCCAATCATGTTTTTGTTTGCCATGGATTGTGGTTGTGGTTACAATTGGAAGATGGAGTGCGATTTTTATGAACAGTTTCAGGGCAAGGAAATATTAGTGTAGATGGGTGTATGGAGGACGATATTCTGGTTTTGGGACTGCACCTTTCAGATTAGCACAAAAGCCATTCGTGAGTTCATGTCAGGGAATCAAGAACTATGGGTTCCTTCTACACAACAGCTTTTTACGGTTTTTGTGCTGCTTGATAGGCAATGTCTGTTTGACAATCTCTATATGGAATCTAAAGTGATGCAAGATCAATGACGCATATACATTTTTTAACTATACAATTTAAGGGGAAGGCTGAGGTTTTAATTCAGAAATGCATATATTTAGTGATATGCTATTTTTAAACTTATTCCCACTGCAAATCATTATATTAATAATAATAGTATTCCGGCTGTAAATAACACTGATATTTGCATGATCATATGTGATGGCCTATATGTAAACTTGATTTTGCTGCTTGCATACAAATGAAGTATGATCCTGTTGCTTGCAATATGATCCAGTTGCTTGCAATATATGATCTCATTTGATCACATGATATGTTACATGGAAACTTTGGAATAATAACAACAATCATACTCTGGATATTAAAACAACACCGTTAACCACTGCTGGTTCAGGATGACATTCGTTGCAAGCATTATTGTATTAGTACATGACAAATGCAGAATAGTTGGATGCCACAAGATTTAAGTTTTTATTTTCTTTTCTTCCATATGGCGATGTCTTGCATTGTTGTTGGTAAAGGTTTGAGATAACAATGATAAGTGTCGAGAAGGGCATGCCAAGCATTTTTGGCATCACAAGCATTGAATTCCTGTGCACTATGTCTGAATATTCATATGTGCACTTATCATGGTTTAGCATCACAAAAATCTGAGCAGGATCATATTTGTACCATCTCGAAGGATATTAAATCTTTCTATTTCTACACTTACATCTAATTGGATTTCCCCTAGACAAAGGTCTGTTTATATGTTACGTAAGACTCAAGAGAATTGAAAATGACTTATACTAACTGGTACAGTATATTCTTTGGTTCAAAAAGGATGTCTTAATTTTCTTTATACAATGTTCCTGTTTATCTTGCCGAATATATCCATTGTGTGCAATAAGAGATTTTGGTATTGTTTGTTTTAACTGTTTCACCCTCTTCTGTTTGTTAGTTGTTCATTTAGTCCATTTTGTTTTGGTGAAGTTCTTTTTGGATCCTTTGTTTGCTGAAATAAAGTTGGAACTTTTCAGGCCCGTTCTATCTGTTATCCAACTGTTTATTTGCTAGCTTGTCCAATTCAGTCTGCCATGTTTGTTTCATTGCTGCACAACCAGGGCAGCTAGGATACACCCTGTGAACTAAGGATAATGGTGGGGTGACGGATCTCAGCAGCTCAAGAAGTACCTTCGAGCCTTGAAGGACACAACGACAGTGACCTTAGCGAAAGTGAACTGGGATTATAAGGTTGTAGTTTTTTTATAATACATGTATATATTGTTGCAATCTTTCCACATTTATATCTACCCTGTGTCAAACGAATTGCAGGAGGGCCGGGCGAAGCCGGCCGGTTTGTCTAGTGCTTTTAATTTTTTGTGTCAACTTGAAGATTTGGTTTGAATAATTCAAATGAAGGAACAAGACTCTATAGTGCCAATAATAGATTTGATTCCCGAGAGGATAGAAATATGACAAGTTATTACACAAGTTCATCAAATGCATGTAGTTCAACAAGTCTCAGGATTGAGAGTAGCAAGTTCAACTAGGTTGCAATCAAATAGAGTACAACCGCGATCATGATGAGCAAGATGGGGATGAAGAAGATAGTCTGGAACATTGTTTCTTCGTCTTTGGTCACCATCCTCCCACATTCTTCTTTATTGCTTAGGTGCTTCTTGTATCTAGTTTCCGCATCCTCTTTGGTCTTGTACCCTTTGTAGGAGTTGCCAGGGAACTTGTTCACTTGCGCCAACCAATCATCCCAATCATCGTAGACTACCGGAACCTTACCCTTCAACACCACATACCACTTCTTCTTAATCTCTACACACAAGACCAAATATATTAGGCAATTGAATCCAAAAGATCACATATCGGTGAAAGTATATGAGGAAGGAATGACAGATGGGCCCCCGACATTCGCCTACCTGGTTCTCGGTCCAGGTGGGGTGTCTCAGGAGAGGCTTTCGAGGCCCGTCAAGGCAGTGTTTCGATGCGGCCCGGGAGTATTACTTGGTGTACAAGCGAAGTTTCGAAGAGTCCAAGCTAGATTAGGTCTCGGTTGATCCGATCTGTACTTGGCTTGAGAAACACTCCTGAGACCTAGCCTTATCTTATAAAAGGCTGGGAGGGAGGTTTCGAAACCCGAGAATCACTTCCACCCACCTCACGCCGGAGCGCTCGACAACTTAGAGCTCTCTGCTTTTGGCCAGATCCAATCTGCGCCGCCATTGTAACACCATCATCGTCGCCACCACCTCAATACAAAAGTCAGACAAGCAGGACGTAGGCCTTTTACCTTTCGAGGGGGCTGAACCTGGGTAAATCCTCGTGTCCTTCTGCTTTCGTCTGATCGCCGTCGAGTTCGCCAGGTTCCCAATACGCTTCCTAGATCGAAAGCCCTTCGACATGGGCATTGCCGGGGATAAACCTCGTCAATTGGCGCCGACCGTGGGGACGACGGGATCTGGATCTACGGATTCGCCGGCTCCATCACCAACCGCAACCAAGATCGGCATCGACACCGCCGTCGGCATCGCTGCGCCGACCAACGTCGGCACCCCCGTCAAGATCGACGCTACCATCGGCATCGCTGCGCCGACCAACGACGACACCACCTCCAAGATCGGCATCGACACCCTCGCCGGCATCGCTGTGCCGGCCATCGTCCACACCAGCCCGATGGAATTCGAGACTGGCGCCGTCGAATCGACTGTCGTCGATGGCATCTCGCCAAGCACTATCAACCTCACCTCGACGATGAGCGCCATCGACCCCGTCCCGAGCGCGGCAAGGGCAGCGCCCGAAGGCTACGACATGGCCTTCGGATTGTTCAATTTCCATGTGGACAGCAATGGAGCAATGGAACTGCTCTCCATCGGCGAATCGGCTCCGCTCGTGGCCGAAACGACGACACCACCATCCGTCGGGGGCAAACCCTTGGCAAGCGCATCACTAGCGCTGTCGAAGGAGGAGCTGAGACTGAAGATTTCGACCCCATCAGTAGGGTCGAACGATTTCGAAGACCCGCCTCCATCCCCGACCACCGCATACTGCGTCGACTGCGACGCATACCACTACATAGGCGCCGGAGATTTCTCACTCCATGAGATCGCCGGCTGTGAAGATCCGCGGGGAGGTACAGCAGCTATCTACCCAACGGTATCCGAGTGCGATCGGGCTCTCAACGCCCTCACGCTTCGCACAGCACCCTATGATCCTGACTACGTCGAAGGATTATACTCGGACTACACGTGCTCCGACGACGACGACGATGTCTACCCCGAAGCTAAGGGGAAAATCGGCAATTCGGTGAGCTCTGCCTCGCTATGCGAATCTAACGCATCTAGCGACGGCTATATGGCTGATCATGACTTTGATTTCATGGTCGAAGTCGGACCCTACGTCGAAAGCGACGACGTCTATCCTCCAGCGCTGGGAGAAATCAGCGATGACTCGACCCCGTGGCTCGGGGGCCACTGCATGATGGCATCACACAACGAAGGAAACAACAGCGGCGGTCGAAACCGAGCAGACAGCGGTCGACCAGTGGTCACACATGACCAGATTCGGTTCGCAAGAAGGGTCTATACGGGCGAATTAAACTTCGGTCGAAACCGAGCAGACAGACGTCGGCAGCAGTCCGCGCCCAACATTGTGCCTTCGGCACCAAGCAATAAAATTCAAGTTCCTCACTTCATGAGTCAACATATTCACATATTCGCCCACGCTCGGGGGCTCAGCCTTTCGACCCACGCTCGGGGGCTTCGACCCACGCTCGGGGGCTTTCGCCCACGCTCGGGGGCTTCGACCCACGCTCGGGGGCTTTCGCCCACGCTCGGGGGCTCAGCCTTTCGACCCACGCTCGGGGGCTTTCGACCCACGCTCGGGGGCTCAACCTTTCGACCCATGCTCGGGGGCTTTCGCCCACGCTCGGGGGCTCAGCCTTTCGACCCACGCTCGGGGGCTTTCGACCCACGCTCGGGGGCTCAACCTTTCGACCCATGCTCGGGGGCTCAGCCTTTCGACCCACGCTCGGGGGCTTCGACCCACGCTTGGGGGCTCAGCCTTTCGACCCACGCTCGGGGGCTCAGCCTTTCGACCCACGCTCGGGGGCTCAGCTTTCGACCCACGCTCGGGGGCTTTCGACCCACGCTCGGGGGCTCGGCCATTTGACCCACACTCGAGGACTTCGCCTACGCTCTGGGGCCGCGCTCGATCAGCTCACGTTTGGGGGACGCGTTCTCTCGACCTACGCTGGAGAACTTTCGCCTTCCTAATCGATGCTCGAAGTCTCTGCCTTTTCAACACAGTCGAATATAAACACAGGTATACAATATATGTACAGAGTGAAGATACAGACACAACAACAAAGCTAGTTCATGGTGCCGCAGCATCTCGACTCGCCCTCTGACGATCGCTTTCAACGATAATTTGTCGAGCGATACAATCGCCGGTACTTCTACAAGCAGCATAATGCCGTTCCATGTCGTAGCGACCACTGGGCGACGGCGGAGGCGTCTTCAGAAGCTCTAGGTCGACTTCAGGGTAGTGCGCATGCACGAAAGCAAGTGCGACCACAGCCCCGCTGCGCAGATGTGCCCGGACAAAGGAATGTATAGCATGGCCGTTCTCGAATCGATCGAGCAGCGCCGGCAAACCTTCGGGCTGATCATTTAGAGGAAACATCGCCTGGTGCACCAGCGCAAGGGCACTTCGGCTCGTCTCAGCCAACGCACCAGCTTGAGCAATCCTATTCTGAAGGAGTGTCAGCTTCATTGCCTTCGATCGATCAGCCCAGAAGTTATCAGCAACGGAGTTGGCATGATTTTGGGCAGCAATAATATGCGCGTTTACGCGCCGGGCCTCAGCTGCACTGTCAAGACACGCATCTGCGAACAAGAGAACAAAGACTCAGTCCTGCAGATCCAAGCCAACGTGCAGCGAAAGAAGTTCGAAGACTTACACTTCAGTGATTTGCCAAGATTTTCGATCTCATCTAGAAGGAATTTCTCGCAGTCCGCAGCATACGACGCCTTCGAAAGAGCAACATCGACCTTGGCAGTAACAACCTTTAGTTGGCGCTGCGCGTTCTGGAGCTGATCGCGCAACGATCGAATTAGTGACAACTCGCTCGTGGAGGGCGCTCTTCGCTCAATGGCACCAGCAGTACTGCCAGTTGTTTCGTACGAAACAGGCCAAGCACCAGAGGTCAGCGAAGGATCCTGCATGAGGAGCCGAACATCACACACAAGCAATGGCAACCAAATGGCATGAAGATTAACATAACAGCAGCACAAGTTTTACAACCGAAAGAGTACTAATCGGGGTCACAGCCCTCGATGTGCACCAGCGAAACTAATTACAATTGGGCACCAGAAGCACTTGCACTACGCCGAACTACCAGCCTTGCTAGACGGCGCGGCGGATGCGCCACGCTTCCGAGCCCTCGCTGCCGCACGCTTCTCGTTCCTATCGGCCAGGAAGCCCGTCATTCGAGCAGCCAGTTCACGAGCACGCGCGACGTAATTCTTGGCGGACTTGTTGCGTCCGTCATTATCCTTTGGGTATGTGCTCGTGACCTTGTCAGCATCGAACTCCACGCCATGCATCATCATCATGGAGAAGACAGACTCGGTGCCGATGGTTACCTGACGGCGTACTGCGGCAAATAACGGATCTTCGCCACCCGCCTTCACCGCCACAGCGTCGAGGATTCCCGCCATGGTGTCGCTAGTCGAGTCAGGTACAGAAGTATCCCGAACGCGAACCAGCGTCGACCGCACCCGCGCTAAGAGGTTGACAACCTCTCGGCTCAGGCGTTCGGCAAATCCGATACTGGACTCGATTCCAGCAGGCCCTTTCATCGCTCCGGCGTCTAATTCGGCAGCAGCTACACAAGCAAGCAGACAGCTAAGTCACAACGCGACTTTTCGCCCCGAAAGTTATTCCGGAAAAAGCTTTGAGAACTTACCACGCAAGGCATCAAGTGAAGATTGTAGGCGCTGGGTCAGCTCTCCTTCGCGGGCCTCGGCGTCCAGGCGGCTTTTATCCGCGCGCTCCTTAGCTTCGGACGATTCGCCCTTCAGTCGGGCGATTTCGTCGTTCAGCTCGGCGACCTTATCCTTCAAACCCGAATTCTCAGTGGTAAGATTGTCCAGCTGAGTTTTCAGGGAAGTCTTATCAGTAGCAGCTTGGGCCCCAATCCCTAGTCAATAGAAGAAGATGTTCAACAACAAAAGCATCATGTCATACGCAAAGGCGAACTGTACAAGGGAGGTGGCATTACTCACTTCGAGTTTCGTCGAGCTTCTCAGACAGCCTACGATTCTCTTCCTCTAAGGCGAAGAAGCTCCTGCAAACCTTCGACAGGTCCCTAACAACGGGCTAAAGAAAGGCGGGCGACAAATTAACCTTCGAATCATGTTTCGGAGGGCAAGCCCAAGTGTGAACACTTCGACTCACCCTCAGGGGCTACTAATGGTCAAATACGCGAAGTGCAAGTCGAAAGTCTTTGGACTTACATGGTTGCTAGGACCGGAAGGCCCGCCGGACGAGGAGACAAGCACGAATTCTTGTTCCGTCGCCTTCTTCTTGGAAGAGGTCGAAGGCTTCGTCGGAGCAACTTCGGGGGCGACAATATCAGCGACCTTCTCCTGTGAGTCTGCCGTTTGCTCAAGGGCGTCGTCATGAGGTCGAACCTGGTATCGATCTTGATCCCCCGGACCAGTCGACGTTTCCTCGGTGGAAGATCTGAAGCAATCATCAGCGTTAGAATCGGACAACCAAATCAAAACAAGACCACAAGTTACACGAAAGAAGAACTTACGATGCGTCGATCCCGAACTTCGGAAGGACCTTTTTCTCTGTTCGAGGAGGAGGACGGCGGTTCAAAGGCGAGGCAGGGATGGCGCTGTTGTCGTCATCCCCTGAAGAAAAGTGAGTGTCGTCAAGGTCTTCCGAATCCTCGACAACGTCCGCGACTCGTTGTCTCTTCGGAGCCCTCGGTGGCGATGGAGCAGCGGAGGCCGACCCTTCAGGCACCTCGGCGAAGTCACGCCCCGGATATTCGCCCATCTCTGGCTGGGGCGGATAGCATCGGGCTATGTTTATCACCTACATAATGAGAAAGACTGCATTCGACACTGGACGATCCGGCTAAGAAACGAAGAAGGCATTCGAATAAAAGCATAATCATACCTCGGTGCGGGGAAAGGCTTTGCTGAAGGCCACTGCACCGAAGACCTTCGGCACAGGATCCTTCTTCTTGATGTTGGTGACGGCGCGTACGCACTCGTCGATTTCGGCTTCGTGCAGCTCATCCTGAGAGATGCGAGTCGAGTCCCGGCGATCGCTGTAATCCCACATGCAGTGGGATCGAGCAGCGAGCGGCTGGATTCGGCGCTCGATGAAGGTTCGGATGAGTTGGACTCCCGAAAGTTCCTTCTTCGGAGTAGCTTGAAGCTGTTGGATCTTCTCCATCAGCGGCTCTGTAATCTTCAACTCCTCGTCCGAAAGGTCGTGCCTCCAGGAGACGCGAGGTCAAAGAACGCCGGTGGGATGGAATTCCTCAAGTCCGAAGTTTTCGCCGTCGGAGGATTTGTCCTTGGCGTAATACCACTTCGTCCTCCACCCGGGGTTGTTTTCGGGTGTTTGGAGGTTGAAATACTCGACGTCTGGGCGCACTTGGACGCCGAAACCGCCGGTCTGATAGGGCAGAGGGTGCCGAATCACGAAGATTCGGCGCCACAGTGCCCAGTGGGGTTCGATCCCCAGGAAGCACTCACAAAGCGTGATAAAACACGCAATGTGAAGAACAGAGTTGGGATTCAGGTCATGGAGCTGAATCCCATAAGCAAAGAGAAGGCCACGGAGAAAAGGATGCGGGGGAAAAGACAGACCCCGCAGCAAAAAGGCGATGAAGATTACCCGGAAACCGAGGGGTGGCCGGGGAACGATCTCCGGGCCGGCGGCGAGCGATTCCGCCGGCGCATTCTTCAGCAGGCCCATCTTCTCGGCCTGGGTCAGCTCCTTGTTGCCAACCTTGGATTGGACCCAGCGGCCAACGCCGGAGCCTTCAGCATCGGCCGTCTTGGCCTTCTTGGCGGCGGCAGTGGCGCCGGCGGCTGTGGAGCTCCTCTTGCCCATGGTCAGGGCGCAGCAAAGATCGCGGAAATGGAGATGGAAAGGAAGAGCTACAAGGATGCTGCGCGAGGAAGAAGACGATGTCGGCGGAGTGAGATAGACTGTTACCCTGCCACCGTTATTTATTCTAGCTCTAGAGATCTACGTCAGATCTCAACCGTCCATGGCGAAGTGGAAACGGCCGGGTTGATCCGACCGTCCACGTGTCAGCACGCGAGCACCGCGGCGTCCACTACACACGGTAGTCAAGGAAACCGCGCCGGTTATTTCTCACCCACGCGCGGGACGTGCGGTCAAACTCTGTCAACGGCCGCGATGCACGGCTTGAGGGCCCACCACACGTCTTGTCCTGGCAGGCTCAGGCCCGTCCTGCAGAAGATGAGGTGACGACTCGACGCAGTGTGTCGTCAGCGCTGACGCGTTCCCTAGGGTAAAATGCTTTCTTTTCGACTCAAGGGGTAAAAACTGGCAAAGGCTCTTTCGAGTCCCAAAGGTATGTACCCCTTGCACTCAGATGATCTCTCGATCGGGTTTCTTTTGAGGTCTTCTGTGCTTTTCTCTTTTGTGCCATTCGAATGAGCATTGAGTTTCTCGACGACTCTGTCTTTCGTTCTTTTGGGGGAATTTTCTGGTCCCTCGAATTATCTCTTTCGGGCCAGCAGCGCCTTCGACATATTCGAGTCAGGGCTCCGGTCCCTCGAATTATCTCTTTCGGGCCAGCAGCGCCTTCGACATATTCGAGGCTGGACTTCGGCCCCTCGAGCTATTTCTTTCGGGCCAGCAGCGCCTTCAACATATTCGAGTCAGGGCTCCGGTCCCTCGAATTATCTCTTTTGGGCCAGCGGCGCCTTCGACATATTCGAGGCTGGACTTCGGCCCCTCGAGCTACTTCTATCAGGCCAGCAGTGCTCTCGAAATATTCGAGGCAGGGCTTCGATCTTTCGAGCTGTTTCTTTCTACCCAATAACACTTTTAGAGATTCGGGTTCGAGTTTCGGACCTTTGAATCATCTTGTTCTAATCTGTCTTTCGGGCTATCAACGCTCCTCAATCAACATGCCCGAATTTTGGTCGCCATATACCTGTTCGAATGCCGTATGTCAAATACGAAGGTAAGACCACGATTTGCAACATCGGATGGCCCGGTATTCGTATCAAACGCGCTCTGCCGGAAATTTTCCATACCTACGGTATGAAGCTTGCACCGATGGACGCATCGGGTGCCTCACAAATGAACTGGGCTTCGACTTGGTAAGTCCAACGCGGCTCAGGTCGAGGTAGCGCCAGCCCACGCGGGTTCGAGTCGGGGGACTCGAATCTGAGTAAGCTAACCGAATGTCTTTGCAGCAATGCAATTAACTGAGACCCGGCGTGAGTCTCAGGCCGGTTATGCGCATCCCTCTGCAAACCCAACTTAACGCTTTCGAGGCTCTACATGAGAGTAGCTCGAAAATCACGTAACGAAACAAGCATACTATTCGAATGACTTCTGTACATTTGCAGCTTTGCAGGCCAAGTGCTCATG
The DNA here is from genome assembly GCA_007115705.1 of Dactylis glomerata. Taxonomy (NCBI): domain Eukaryota; kingdom Viridiplantae; phylum Streptophyta; class Magnoliopsida; order Poales; family Poaceae; genus Dactylis; species Dactylis glomerata. The sequence goes on from QXEO01001797.1 coordinate 11,364, forward strand.
TCGGGTGCGGCTGGGAAGACTTTCGGGAGGAGTCCCTGCCATAGTCTTTGGCTATCCCAGGCACTCGGGGGCTACTGACGAAGGAATGACAGATGGGCCCCCGACATTCGCCTACCTGGTTCTCGGTCCAGGTGGGGTGTCTCAGGAGAGGCTTTCGAGGCCCGTCAAGGCAGTGTTTCGATGCGGCCCGAGAGTATTACTTGGTGTACAAGCGAAGTTTCGAAGAGTCCAAGCTAGATTAGGTCTCGGTTGATCCGATCTGTACTTGGCTTGAGAAACACTCCTGAGACCTAGCCTTATCTTATAAAAGGCTGGGAGGGAGGTTTCGAAACCCGAGAATCACTTCCACCCACCTCACGCCGGAGCGCTCGACAACTTAGAGCTCTCTGCTTTTGGCCAGATCCAATCTGCGCCGCCATTGTAACACCATCATCGTCGCCACCACCTCAATACAAAAGTCAGACAAGCAGGACGTAGGCCTTTTACCTTTCGAGGGGGCTGAACCTGGGTAAATCCTTGTGTCCTTCTGCTTTCGTCTGATCGCCGTCGAGTTCGCCAGGTTCCCAATACGCTTCCTAGATCGAAAGCCCTTCGACATGGGCATTGCCGGGGATAAACCTCGTCAGTATAAGTTAAATGGGTGTATAATGTGATGTGAAGTCTCAAACAAAACAAAAGTAGCACACTCAAAAAAAGAATGCCTCATATTTAGATGGACACACACACGAGCAAAATCCAACGGCTCTAGTGAGCTAAGTAGGATGCACAAGATGTGTACTTATGCATACCACAAAGCTAACTAGACCGTCGGATTTTCACGTAGTGCCACAACATTTTAATCATCGGTATTCAAGAAGGAAACAAACCGAACCAAAAATGATAGTTGTGCCTCATATTTTGATTGGACACACAAAGATTTCCGAGACGGTGTAAGCAAGGCTAGTAGGATACACGAGATGCGTACTTGTGCATATTACAAGGATCGCTTACGCCATCCGGATGTCACATGGTGCCACAACATGGTGGGTGATATCATTGAGGTGGTGGGTGTGGCACCAATAAGTGTGGGCATGCCGGACTAAGGTAGATAAGCAAAAGGCTTTGATCGGGTGCTTGTCGTGGCATATGTTGTTATGCGGGGATGATCCCCACATGATAAGTACCCGGATGGTGTGGGTAAGGTGTATAACATCGGCAGAGTGTGAATCTATTCGAATATCCGAGTCCTCGGTCATGGACGGTTGAACTGGCTAGAACAAGCCCAATGTCGGTTTTAGTTTTCAAAGTGGTTTTTCGGAAAAATGGATGAAGGTTCCGGACGGAGTACTCAGAGGGTACTGAAGTGGCATGACAAAGGTTTGGAGTACTTGGAGGGTACTACCAAGGAAATGGAGATGGTCATGTGTGATTGACCTGGATTAGGAAATAAAACAGTAGAGATTTTATGAAAAAAAAATTACAAAAGTTTTTAATAAGGACATAGAGATGTCGTAGAACAATGTTCTAGACATGCTATATCGACCCAAGAAAACATGTTTTCAAAGAAAGCAAACTAGACTAGAGCCTTCTCTTGCAACAGTCATATTGCATATCCAATGCTCTCCCTTTAGATGGTTTGCGAGTACAATTCAAATATACTCACAACTTTTTCCCTGGCTATTAACTTGGTCAGACTATGAAGAAGGCTTTGATGAAGATGATGGTGGAAAAACGACAATGCCGGTGCAAACTAGGAACGTCTCCAAGTCAGTTTCCTGTAGGTTAGTAGGCATGACTTGGGTCTTCAACGTTGCTCTTGCATTCGTTGCTTGTCCGTGAACTTGCCCTCCGTGGTATTATCAGTTTGGGTCATGTGAACAGTTGTAAGGCTTTTATTTTGGTACTACAATGGATGATGTAACTTTGATATTGACTCAGTTACGTCGATTCACAACACTTTTCCTAGGATCATGAATTGTATGAATAACAGGTATTCTGGATGGCTAAACCCGGGTCCCCATAGAGATTATGCCTTCAACTATTAGAAGAGTTACGGATTTACCTACAAGAATAATTTTTTCACCTGCTAATGCTACTCTATTAAAAAGAAATCTGAAACTTTGCATAGTTCACCATTGTCTAACATGTCTATGCCTACTGATATTAGAAGTGAACTATTGGATGATAGTATGGATGATGAAGCGACACCCAATTCATCCAATCCATCATTTAATAAAATATATTGAACCTAATAGAGAAACTATTATTACCAAAGCTTTTAAATCAATGCTACCTCGTGACTGTGATGCCGTTGCTAGAGATTTTATGGATATGGATTTAGATGATTTGGATAAACTTGATGCTATCATACACACTTTATTGGGAGATTCATTCCCTATTGCTTCTTCATAAAAGATAGTGCTTATGAATTTTCTATTAAAAGTGAAGCTATTGTAAGTTCTGATACTATTTTGATGCATTTCCAGAGTTCCTGGACCATTTCAAACTAGTAAGTTTTGGGAAGCTTGATGCATTTCCCTTCTAAAACTTGTAATCTTCTATTTCCCTCATCTAGGCATGTCATCTTTGATTTTTAAACACCCTCCTTGGAGCTGGGGCCGGCACTGGCCGAGGACAAAAGCGGCGACGCCTGGGGCCTGGCCAAAATAGGGGCCCATACTTGGTACGCACTCTTGTATGTATAGGGCAGAGTATATAAGTAGAAGACAAAAGGCCCATCTGATCTATCGCACAGGGACAAATAGGCAACGCACGGAACAGAACATCTAGACTCTAGAATACCAGAAGGTTGACGGTTCATTTCCTCAATCGAATCACATAGGAGGCCGCCGGCTCTCGCCTACCTTACCTCAACTAGTCGCCCTCAAATACCTATTCCTAAATCGCTATTTCCATAATCATAGAGAGTTGGAGAAGGAGGCATGGGAGCACGAACTAGAGAGAGATCAAGATAACAGATTCAACAAGTGATTCTCAGATAAAAACTCCACGAGATCCTACTGGTCGAATCATGTGGTTCGTGCCCAGTCTAAAATTGTCAGACTAATTTTCTTTCTTTTTAAAACACTTGTAGCTGCTTCTATTTCCCGGTGGGCTATCATTAGGTGCCAGTTCTTTGGTTTGTTCGCGGAGGAGACAATCAGACTTGTTCATTCAGATAGTCTAGTATTGCAAACTTTAAGTTTTGCTAATTTGCTACAGCGTTCAAATCTCGATTCTCAATATTACTGGTGGATTGGAGGTTTGTTTACATGTTATTTCTTTTTTAAGACATTTGTAGCTTCTATGATACTCGGTACGGAACAACGGCAAGAAAATTTTGCCGATATTTGTTGTGACTCAAAAATTATCTGTATTAACAAATTTACAAAGAAAAATTATACATTCATGGAATCCAAAAATTCTCCATTGGGCCCATCAATAAAGTTCGCCCCAAGGCCTCTAAAATCCCTTAGCCGGCCCTTCTTGGAGCAACCACGTCTTTGAGTTCTCTTCTCGTGCAGCGGCCGTTACTGGAGCAAGCACCTCGTCCTTTGCTTGTTTGTATCTTTATGTGACGCAAAAATTTGGTTAGACCATGTTTCTGCTGTTAAATTGTAGTATATATATATATTTACTTAAAGCTGTGGATATACAGTTGGACCATGCAAATTAAATAAATTACTACAAGCTATATATGCACGTCAGAGACGAAAGACATGCATGTGTGAACCAAGCTACCTAGATTTTTTTCACATTCTCTACATCAAGTCATGGACACATGCATACATTTTTATTTCCAAGTTCATAGTATTCAGAGTATTAGAATCCATGATCAATAAAAGTTGAGACATAAATTAATCATCGAAAGTTAATCGATCACAAGCTATCTATGCATTTTAAATTCTATTTATATGCAGTCATTCATTAATCTGGTAGAAGTTATGTGCGACCATTAATAGCCGGTTGTATCTAGTAATCATAGGATCCCGAGAGTTCACCAGGAGAAGGTAGGACCATAATAAATACAGTCGAATAACCTGCAAAAAATTGATACATATTTTGTTTGTTGAAAACAATGTGAGTCTTGCAAATCCAAATTGACCAACATAAGACTGAAACACCAATATGTATGCTAGCCTTAGACTTTTTATCTAGTTCTTTTAGCCAATTACCAAATATATTGGCAACGAAAAGTTTGGGTTGATTATGTATAGTTAACTAAAAGTAATCTACCTTTTACATGTGCCGAGCTATACGTTTAACTAAACACGCGGCTGGCATGACATAACATGAGCTGACTGCTCTTGGATGTATCCTACGCTCATTAATTTCAGGTAGATTGTGTATGTAAAAAAATAGAGAAAAGGGCTAAAATTAGCAAAGGTAGAGATTTGACCGCTCACCCGTTGGTGTGTTGGTTGGTTGGCCGGTGTTGTGTGACATACATATATCTATTTATAGCAGTATTTGTATGGTGGCTGCTCTCACCATATATAGATGTATGTGATAACTAGCTATATAAGTCACTCAAAAAGTAGCCCCACGCACAAATCAACCCATCATCTACCAAGTATGGCAATGTTCTCCACCATTGTTTCTTTCTTCGTCGTCCTCTTCATAGCAACTTCTGCCTCCCTAGTCCACAGTGATGGTAGCAATGAGAATGTGAAGAAGTCATGCATAGGCACACCCTTCCCGGAGACTTGCATCTCCACCCTCTCACGGTTCAACGAGAGCAAAGATGCTGATCCGCGCTCTATGGCTGGGCTGATGGTTTGGTTAACGTCGCCCACCATCAATTCCGCAGCCTTCATCGCCGGCGTTCAAACGCTTGACCACGAAGACCTATCCCATGAAGATGCCATCTGCTTTACCAGCTGCAGGGATGAGATGCGTAACGCCTCCGAAAAACTAGATGCCGCGTTTGGAGAACCGGGCAGCGACATTGCCAAGGTCAAGCTTGCCGACGTACATAAGTTTTTCGAGGAGGCCAAGGCAAAACATATAGTGTGGAATTGCGACAGGTGTCGCCATGGTGAGATGAAAAAGACAGTTGATGAGATATCTCTAGGCAACGAGGCAGAGAAGAGGATGGCTATCCTAGATGTGCTCGTGGATCGCGCCATGAAATAAAAGGCGCACGGCAATGTTAACCTCGCGTAAATAATAGTTATGTGTATTCAGTATATAAATATTTGATATTGCCGCTAAGTTTTTTATTTCCATAAATGTATATCTTTGGAAGTTTAATTTTGTAGTATTAAGTTTATCAAGGTATAATGAATTAACCTAAGCTTTAAGCTTGGTCGTGAGCGTGCGCATTGAGGGCACTTGGCGTTCGACGTTTCGCGTGACGCTCGCTGCGTGTGGGCCACTTCGCTTTTCCATCGCTGCACCTAGGCCAGCTATCCCGGAAACCGTCTTTGACCGGACCAACTCGAAGCGCATCTCTTCCCCAATCCCCAAATCTTCCTCCTGCGCTCCGGCCGCCGCCTGCAAGACCTCCTCACTCATGCGTGCTGACTGCCGCCCTCCCCAGCCCCCGCGCCGCTTCCTCACCTCCTGCGTGCCCTCGGCGAACACCCGTGCCGCGTCCCAAACCCGTCCGGTCCCTCCAGGCCTCCATGGTCGTTCAAGGACAAGCTTTTTGTGTCTTGGGTGGCGAGCGTGAGGGCGCCACGGGCTGGCGTGGGGGCAGCCGGTGGTGTTGGGGCGGAGGCTTTATGGGGCGGTGGAGGCTCGGATCCGTCGCGTGAAGGACCTGGAGGAACACCTCGGCTTCAACCAGCCCAGTCATCAACACTGCTATCGACGAGCCCGTCGGTCTACCCGGCCACCTTCGCCGCCATGTCGGACGGTCAGCAGCAGGTTGAGCCTCATGCCGGCAAGCAGCAGCTGGTCCAGGTGCAGCAGCACGTCAGATATCAGCAGAAGGTCCGAGATCTCACTCTCTGGTTTCTTGGATGCAGGTCGTCCGTGTGTCCATATTTGTCTTTGTTTCATGTCCATATTTTTTCTCTCTTGGTGAACAATTTGTTCCTATAAAGAAGCCATACATTGGTATACGTATACTAAAGTTGTGCTCATTTTCAGTAGAAGCCTACCTCGGGTGTAGACAGCAAAGCCTACCTGAAGTAGACAGCGAGGGTGTTACTGTTGTTTCCTCATCCTGCTTTTCTTCAGCAAAACATTATGCATTTCCCACATTGCTTTCTGTTTGTACGTTTTTTTATGATATCCCAGCAACCTGATTCAGCTGACCTCTATGCATTTTCTGTTACCATAAATTTTCGAAGCAAAAACTGAAGCAAGATCTACTGAATTTCTTTGCATAGTGTAGTAGTTCTTCTATTGCCAAAATTCACATTATGGTACATTCATTTGCACTATATTGGCTTATCTAACTATCACTTTATTTGACTCACATACCTTTTGTTTGGAAGGTTTATGGATCACTCTGCTACAAGGGATGGCAAAACAAGTGAAGTTATTAGTTCTGATGTGGAAGCCATAATTCTACTATTCCTCAATGTTGTTCAAGGCAAGTGACCTATTTTCGCATTCTCTTCCTTTTCATATATTATTAAGAGAAGAGTGCATCCTTATAAATCCACCGTTGTTTCAGTAATGCGGATCTTATCCAAGAATATTTATTGCATCTGGCAAAACAATTTAGTTGGATGAAATTAGGTCTTCAAATTATTAGTGAGCATGTACCTCCTCCCCCCTCTTCCATTGGACTTCTTGAGAGGTAAAACTTGTGGAATGTTGATGTTCCTCTTAGTATTCTAACATGTTAAGGTTGTAGACTTTATTTACATCTCAAGCAAGTATATCTTTCATTTTTCATTGATCTGCTCCATTAAATATATTGCTTCAGCTCTCAAAATTATTGTTCCCGACGCCAAGGTCACCGGCCGCCTCTCCCCAGGAGCTCGATCAGCTGAAGTCTGACTGACCTCTCCCTTGTGCTGATGACCTCCACCAGCAATCTTACCTGACACCGTTCCTCTTTTCCTTAGGTATCACTCTGTCATCTGCATGTCATATATTCAACAAAATGCCTGTGAGTAATACAATTGCAGAATGTGTCTAATTAAGTAATTATAAATTGGTACCCGAGCATTTAGCTGTTGTGTCTTAGTTACTTAGCTCGCATGTTGCATCGTCTTCCCGTAGCGCTCATATGAGCCAGCCATTTGCGCTGCGGGTGCACATCAGTGCACGGTCATCACCTGTTGTGGCAGTAGTGATGTCTTGCTAGGCTAAACGAGTTGTGTCACTTGCGCCCTAGCTCAGTTCTTAATTTCGAGATTATAAGTGCTCTTTATTTAACTACTACCAGATGTTCTTCTGTTTGTTCGCAAGTGCCGGTAGACATCAGTTAATTACTGCCACATCAAACTGTGAAGCTATAAAGGCGTTCAATCAATCTTTACAGTTCGTATAAATAGGTTGCCATGCATATTCACGTTGTCTGGACTAGGCGCTGTGATGTTTTCTTTCTGTTTCATTCCTAGGGGTCAGTGCTTGGACGAGGTTTGTTTTTCTGAATTTTTGTCCATTGTTTCAGCTGTTGGACCTTGATGCAAGTTGGTTGAGGTGCGGTTTTTTGCTGTCTGGATTGGGTGGTTGGTTTGTTCCCTTCCTAGGATCTATTGGTTGGATGAGGTTTGTTTTTTGCTGTATCTTTCGGTTAATTACTAATAATTGTCTCTTCGTTGCTGATTCATTGGCCTGTTGGTTTATTTTGTGCCATTATATGCTTATAGGAGTAACTTATCTGTTTGTGTGGATTATGAGGTAGTTACTATTAACCTAAGCTTTAAGCTTGGTGGCCAATCTGTGCAATGAGAGCATTAGCCAATCTGTGCGATGAGAGCATCAGCCAATCCCCATTCTCTGTGTGTGGTCCCATGTAAATTTCGTCGCGTCTCTCTCACCTGTCGTAGGGCTGTCAAGGCTAGGCCAAAAAAAACTCCTTGCGCTAGGGTTTCCAGGCACAGGCCGCTGCCACTGCCCGCCTCCTGGCGCCGCCGATGCTACCCGCCTCCTGGCTCCGCCGCTGCTGCCCGCCTCCCGGTGCCATCGCCGCTGCTGCCAGCCCCTAGCGCCGCCGCTGCTGCCCGCCTCATCCGCGCGCCGGCTCCATAGCTCACCATGTCGACAGCCATCCAACGCCCTTTGCCCAACGCCGTGCCAGTTCGCATTGTTTTCAGTTATGGATTAATTTTATTCTCCATTAATTTGTAGTCTACTGTGTGGTGTGATCGATTTTGCATTATTGTATTTTCTTTTCTTTTTGTTCTGATGGTATACATTCACCTGGTCGATTTGGTACCTATTCTTGCCTCTGTCGATGAGTGTTTGAGGTCGGCTGGTTGTGTGGCTTGTCTTTGCTTTGGGCATATGTTGGTGCTTCCGTGCTGGTCGACGGCGTGTTGGCTCTTGCTCCCGTGCTTCAGTATCTAAGTCCTTAGATAGATATCGATGATGTATTGTTCTCAAAGAAATCTGCAATACCGCTGAATTTATGCATGGATTGATCTCTAATATTTGGTATTTTCTGGTTATTTTATTTTATCGAATGGTACCGGCGCCACAATATAGTTAGAGGCGGTTTTGTGTGGCGTGATTACCTTTTCCAATCCCTGGTGGTCTTTATATATTTGGTTTGTCATGTGCAGTCTGGTAGGATCTGTGCACCCAGTTGAATTTACCTCCCTATCTGGTCTTTTCTTGGTTGAGGTCTTTTTTAAAATGGCATTGCTGATCTGTGTAGCACTAATGTTTATAATCCTTACATGATTGACTCCATGTGCAGATCCGTTGTGTAACATGGGTTGGACTATAAAAAGGGAAACTATATTATGTGTTCAGTACTTTAGTTCATTCATGTAATTTTGGAACTAAAAGATTTGTTGCCACTCTGTATGTACCAGCCTAGCAGAGTTTTGTATGGAATGATTTGAGAGTTTTCAGCAATCAGCAGGATGTGAGTTTTGATTGTTGGTTTTTGCAAAATTAAAATGACTTAAAAGTTGCATTGATTTTACCTTGAGTGTTTTGGGTCAGCTTTTTCTACCAAATTTCGTATCATCTTTGTTCTAAATTTCGCTTTCAAGTGCTATCTATGCTTACCTACTATTTTGCTGATCGATAGATGCATGATAGACTGCAGCTTACCTACTATTTTGCTGATCGATAGATGCATGATAGACTGCACAGTATTGTCCTGGTAACTTTTGATGTTTGTTTGTTTCAGTCCTTCCATTGTTCAAAAATCCCATAAATGATCTATGTTTTTGTGCATTTTAAGATCATTGTGCACCGTTTGTTTTACATTAATGTTAGCACATTGACCTGGTTGCAGGTGAGGATGCTTCCACTTTGGTTGCCAGGATGTAAAATGGTGTATTTCTCCTCACATGATAATATGAGAAACACGGAAAACTATAGTAGTATTAGTATATACCATGTAGTATCCCATGTTATTAGGTCAATGTAGCTGCATTTTTACTTCCTTGTTGAGCATGTATATTCTAGCATCCATGGCAAGTTAGACCATCCATGGAGGCAATGTCGTGACTAGGAGCATGCTTACTGGATATGTTTATTGTCTGCTTTAGTTCTGCTTTGATGATACTCTAAAACAAGTAGAAATGTATGAAGTATGTTTGCCAGAACGAGACTGAAAGACAAGGTAAATTTTCCCCTTTGAGAACACTCATCTCTGTGTTTGAGATACAGGTACAAGTTATAGCGTCAGATAAACCATCAATGGTTGAATTGAAACGGTCTTTTCTGGAATTGCTCAGGATCTCAGGTAAACCGACTGATTTTATGGTTCTCAGTCACACAGTTTAGTTGGTTCAATTCCTTTTTAGATAACAAAACACACTGGGAGAAATACGATGGGGGATATCATTGTGTTATGGTTTTCCTTGCTGAGATCTTCAAAAGATTGTTGTTGCTCTAGGTTTTCATCACTTCTCTGTGTTTGATACTTTGGTAGGACGAGGTTGTATATATGTAGTCGCAGCGAGAGGATAAATGAGAAGAAAATTGATAAAGGAGTTATTCTAAGCTGTAAGCTGGGTGACGTCCCAACGTTCTCAGTCCATCACCGTTCCAGCTAATGGCAGCCCTTGGATCTACATCTTAATTAATATCACACGTCCGCTTGGTCTGATCGGTGGAGTGCTTTATTACTTTGCTCTGTGTTTCTTTTAGTGTCTGTTATTGGGTGCTTTATTACTAGGCCAGAGGTCATATGGATGGGTAGATCTTCATGTGAAAAAAGGGAACACCACATTTGCTTGCATGCTCGGACTCCCTCGACCCCGCTTGCCACAACCTAGCCCTTCTCTCTCTTCTATTTCTCCTCGCCGCGCCGTCGCTCTCACGCGTGCCATCGCTTCCCGCTCCCGATCGACCACCGCACCCTGCAGCGGCACTAACCGGTACCCGCTGCCCGCGAACTAGCTGCAGCATCCGGCGCTGACGAGGACCCACCGACGCCACCTGTTACCGGACCGGCTACCGCACTTGACCCGTCACCGCGCCCTAGGAGGAGGTTGTTGCTCTGCATCCAGACCTCCCCTTCCCCATTGAAGCCCTTTGTTAAGATTGCGGTTCAGATCTCTGTCTGGGGTTGCTTTCGTGGTCACCGGTCGACGCCCAATGCCGCCCCAGTTCTGCTTCCTCCTCCACTCCAGACTCGGCAAGCACTTTGGCCCAATCATGTTTTTGTTTGCCATGGATTGTGGTTGTGGTTACAATTGGAAGCTGGAGTGCGATTTTTATGAACAGTTTCAGGGCAAGGAAATATTAGTGTAGATGGGTGTATGGAGGACGATATTCTGGTTTTGGGACTGCACCTTTCAGATTAGCACAAAAGCCATTCGTGAGTTCATGTCAGGGAATCAAGAACTATGGGTTCCTTCTACACAACAGCTTTTTACGGTTTTTGTGCTGCTTGATAGGCAATGTCTGTTTGACAATCTCTATATGGAATCTAAAGTGATGCAAGATCAATGACGCATATACATTTTTTAACTATACAATTTAAGGGGAAGGCTGAGGTTTTAATTCAGAAATGCATATATTTAGTGATATGCTATTTTTAAACTTATTCCCACTGCAAATCATTATATTAATAATAATAGTATTCCGGCTGTAAATAACACTGATATTTGCATGATCATATGTGATGGCCTATATGTAAACTTGATTTTGCTGCTTGCATACAAATGAAGTATGATCCTGTTGCTTGCAATATGATCCAGTTGCTTGCAATATATGATCTCATTTGATCACATGATATGTTACATGGAAACTTTGGAATAATAACAACAATCATACTCTGGATATTAAAACAACACCGTTAACCACTGCTGGTTCAGGATGACATTCGTTGCAAGCATTATTGTATTAGTACATGACAAATGCAGAATAGTTGGATGCCACAAGATTTAAGTTTTTATTTTCTTTTCTTCCATATGGCGATGTCTTGCATTGTTGTTGGTAAAGGTTTGAGATAACAATGATAAGTGTCGAGAAGGGCATGCCAAGCATTTTTGGCATCACAAGCATTGAATTCCTGTGCACTATGTCTGAATATTCATATGTGCACTTATCATGGTTTAGCATCACAAAAATCTGAGCAGGATCATATTTGTACCATCTCGAAGGATATTAAATCTTTCTATTTCTACACTTACATCTAATTGGATTTCCCCTAGACAAAGGTCTGTTTATATGTTACGTAAGACTCAAGAGAATTGAAAATGACTTATACTAACTGGTACAGTATATTCTTTGGTTCAAAAAGGATGTCTTAATTTTCTTTATACAATGTTCCTGTTTATCTTGCCGAATATATCCATTGTGTGCAATAAGAGATTTTGGTATTGTTTGTTTTAACTGTTTCACCCTCTTCTGTTTGTTAGTTGTTCATTTAGTCCATTTTGTTTTGGTGAAGTTCTTTTTGGATCCTTTGTTTGCTGAAATAAAGTTGGAACTTTTCAGGCCCGTTCTATCTGTTATCCAACTGTTTATTTGCTAGCTTGTCCAATTCAGTCTGCCATGTTTGTTTCATTGCTGCACAACCAGGGCAGCTAGGATACACCCTGTGAACTAAGGATAATGGTGGGGTGACGGATCTCAGCAGCTCAAGAAGTACCTTCGAGCCTTGAAGGACACAACGACAGTGACCTTAGCGAAAGTGAACTGGGATTATAAGGTTGTAGTTTTTTTATAATACATGTATATATTGTTGCAATCTTTCCACATTTATATCTACCCTGTGTCAAACGAATTGCAGGAGGGCCGGGCGAAGCCGGCCGGTTTGTCTAGTGCTTTTAATTTTTTGTGTCAACTTGAAGATTTGGTTTGAATAATTCAAATGAAGGAACAAGACTCTATAGTGCCAATAATAGATTTGATTCCCGAGAGGATAGAAATATGACAAGTTATTACACAAGTTCATCAAATGCATGTAGTTCAACAAGTCTCAGGATTGAGAGTAGCAAGTTCAACTAGGTTGCAATCAAATAGAGTACAACCGCGATCATGATGAGCAAGATGGGGATGAAGAAGATAGTCTGGAACATTGTTTCTTCGTCTTTGGTCACCATCCTCCCACATTCTTCTTTATTGCTTAGGTGCTTCTTGTATCTAGTTTCCGCATCCTCTTTGGTCTTGTACCCTTTGTAGGAGTTGCCAGGGAACTTGTTCACTTGCGCCAACCAATCATCCCAATCATCGTAGACTACCGGAACCTTACCCTTCAACACCACATACCACTTCTTCTTAATCTCTACACACAAGACCAAATATATTAGGCAATTGAATCCAAAAGATCACATATCGGTGAAAGTATAAGTTAAATGGGTGCATAATGTGATGTGAAGTCTCAAACAAAACAAAAGTAGCACACTCAAAAAAAGAATGCCTCATATTTAGATGGACACACACACGAGCAAAATCCAACGGCTCTAGTGAGCTAAGTAGGATGCACAAGATGTGTACTTATGCATACCACAAAGCTAACTAGACCGTCGGATTTTCACGTAGTGCCACAACATTTTAATCATCAGTATTCAAGAAGGAAACAAACCGAACCAAAAATGATAGTTGTGCCTCATATTTTGATTGGACACACAAAGATTTCCGAGACGGTGTAAGCAAGGCTAGTAGGATACACGAGATGCGTACTTGTGCATATTACAAGGATCGCTTACGCCATCCGGATGTCACATGGTGCCACAACATGGTGGGTGATATCATTGAGGTGGTGGGTGTGGCACCAATAAGTGTGGGCATGCCGGACTAAGGTAGATAAGCAAAAGGCTTTGATCGGGTGCTTGTCGTGGCATATGTTGTTATGCGGGGATGATCCCCACATGATAAGTACCCGGATGGTGTGGGTAAGGTGTATAACATCGGCAGAGTGTGAATTTATTCGAATATCCGAGTCCTCGGTCATGGACGGTTGAACTGGCTGGAACAAGCCCAATGTCGGTTTTAGTTTTCAAAGTGGTTTTTCGGAAAAATGGATGAAGGTTCCGGACGGAGTACTCAGAGGGTACTGAAGTGGCATGACAAAGGTTTGGAGTACTTGGAGGGTACTACCAAGGAAATGGAGATGGTCATGTGTGATTGACCTGGATTAGGAAATAAAACAGTTACCCCTTCCTAGAGATTTTACGAAAAAAAAATTACAAAAGTTTTTAATAAGGACATAGAGATGTCGTAGAACAATGTTCTAGACATGCTATATCGACCCAAGAAAACATGTTTTCAAAGAAAGCAAACTAGACTAGAGCCTTCTCTTGCAACAGTCATATTGCATATCCAATGCTCTCCCTTTAGATGGTTTGCGAGTACAATTCAAATATACTCACAACTTTTTCCCTGGCTATTAACTTGGTCAGACTATGAAGAAGGCTTTGATGAAGATGATGGTGGAAAAACGACAATGCCGGTGCAAACTAGGAACGTCTCCAAGTCAGTTTCCTGTAGGTTAGTAGGCATGACTTGGGTCTTCAACGTTGCTCTTGCATTCGTTGCTTGTCCGTGAACTTGCCCTCCGTGGTATTATCAGTTTGGGTCATGTGAACAGTTGTAAGGCTTTTATTTTGGTACTACAATGGATGATGTAACTTTGATATTGACTCAGTTACGTCGATTCACAACACTTTTCCTAGGATCATGAATTGTATGGATAACAGGTATTCTGGATGGCTAAACCCGGGTCCCCATAGAGATTATGCCTTCAACTATTAGAAGAGGTACGGATTTACCTACAAGAATAATTTTTTCACCTGCTAATGCTACTCTATTAAAAAGAAATCTGAAACTTTGCATAGTTCACCATTGTCTAAGATGTCTATGCCTACTGATATTAGAAGTGAACTATTGGATGATAGTATGGATGATGAAGCGACACCCAATTCATCCAATCCATCATTTAATAAAATATATTGAACCTAATAGAGAAACTATTATTACCAAAGCTTTTAAATCAATGCTACCTCGTGACTGTGATCCCGTTGGTAGAGATTTTATGGATATGGATTTAGATGATTTGGATAAACTTGATGCTATCATACACACTTTATTGGGAGATTCATTCCCTATTGCTTCTTCACAAAAGATAGTGCTTATGAATTTTCTATTAAAAGTGAAGCTATTGTAAGTTCTGATACTATTTTGATGCATTTCCAGAGTTCCTGGACCATTTCAAACTAGTAAGTTTTGGGAAGCTTGATGCATTTCACTTCTAAAACTTGTAATTTTCTATTTCCCTCATCTAGGCGTGTCATGTTTGATTTTTAAACACCCTCCTTGGAGCCGGGGCCGGCACTGGCCGAGGACAAAAGCGGCGATGGCCTGGGGCCTGACCAAAATAGGGGCCCATACCTGGTACGCACTCTTGTATGTATAGGGCAAAGTATATAAGTAGAAGACAAAAGGCCCATCTGATCTATCGCATAGGAACAAATAGGCAACACATGGAACAGAACATCTAGACTCTAGAATACCCGAAGGTTGACGGTTCATTTCCTCGATCGAATCACATAGGAGGCCGTCGGCTCTCGCCTACCTTGCCTCAACTATTCGCCCTCAAATACCTATTCCTAAATCGCTATTTCCATAATCATAGAGAGTTGGAGAAGGAGGCACGGGAGCACGAACTAGAGAGAGATCAAGATAATAGATTCAACAAGTGATTCTCAGATAAAAACTCCACGAGATCCTACTGGTCGAATCATGTGGTTTGTGCCCAGTCTAAAATTGTCAGACTAATTTTCTTTCTTTTTAAAACACTTAGCTGCTTCTATTTCCCGGTGGGCTATCATTAGGTGCCAGTTCTTTGGTTTGTTCGCAGAGGAGACAATCATACTTGTTCATTCAGATAGTCTAGTATTGCAAACTTTAAGTTTTGCTAATTTGCTACAGCGTTCAAATCTCGATTCTCAATATTACTGGTGGATTGGAGGTTTGTTTACATGTTATTTCTTTTTTAAGACATTTGTAGCTTCTATGATACTCGGTACGAAACAACGGTAAGAAAATTTTGCCGATATTTGTTGCGACTCAAAAATTATCTGTGTTAACAAATTTACAAATTAAAATTATACATTCATGGAGTCCTAAAATTCTCCATTGGGCCCATCAGTAAAGTTCGCCCCAAGGCCACTAAAATCCCTTAGCCGGCCCTGCTTGGAGCAACCACGTCTTTGACTTCTCTTCTCGTGCAGCGGCCGTTACTGGAGCAAGCACCTCGTCCTTTGCTTGTCTATTCCTTTATGTGACCCAAAAATTTGGTTAGACCATGTTTCTGCTGTTAAATTGTAGTAAATATATATATATATATATATATATATTTACTTAAAGCTGTGGATATACGGTTGGATCATGCAAATTAAATAAATTACTACAAGCTATATATACACGTCAGAGACGAAAGACATGAATGTGTGAACCAAGCTATCTAGATTTTTTTCACAGTCTCTACATCAAGTCATGCACATATGCATCCATTTTTATTTCCAAGTTCACAGTATTCAGAGTATTAGAATCCACGACCAATAAAAGTTGAGACATAAATTAACCATCTAAAGTTAATCGATCACAAGCTCTCTATGCATTTTAAATTCTATTTATATGCAGTCATTCATTAATCTGGAAATATAAGTTATGTGCGACAATTAATAGCCGGTTGTATCTAGTAATCATAGGATCCCGAGAATTCAACAGGAGAAGGTAGGACCATAATAAATCCAGTGCGCAGCTAGTCGAATAACCTGCAAAAAATTGATACATAATTTGTTTGTTGAAAACAATGTGTCGTGGTTTCATCAACAGATCTGACATAGCGGTAGGTGTATGGCGGTTTGTGAAAGGGGGTGAACACGGCGGAGCGATCCGGGACGGTGGTAGCATGAGTTTACCCAGCTTCAGATCCCGCAACGGTGGCGAGAATGACTTGATGGCACTTTTCAAAATGTTGCAGCAAAAACAGTTGTCACTTTATAAATTAAATTTTGGAGTGATTAGTCTTTTACCAAAGAAAGAGGATGCAGTCAAAATACAATAATGCCATCCAATTTGTCTACTAAATGTGAGTTTTAAGATATTCACAAAAGTAGGGACGAATAGAATTACAGGGATTGCCCCAAAGGTAATTCGACCAACTCAGACTGCTTTCATGCCGGGCCACCATAGTCTTGAAGGGGTGGTTGTGCTGCATGAAACTATCCATGAACTTCATAGGAAGAACATGGATGGAGTACTTTTTAAGATTGATTTTGAAAAAGCCTACGACAAGGTAATGGTCTTTTCTACAGCAGACATTGCGCATGAAAGGATTTGCACCGGAGTGGTGTGAGCTGATCATGCAATTTGTTCAGGGTGGTTCTGTTGGAATAAAGGTCAATAATGACACTGGCCATTATTTCCAAACAAGAAAGAGATTAAGACAAGGCGATCCTCTGTCGCCCTTGCTTTTTAATGTAGTGGCCGACATGTTGGCCATCCTTATTGCAAGGGCAAAAGAAGATGGTCAAGTAGGTGGACTAATACCTCATCTAGTGGATGGAGGAGTGTCTATCTTACAGTATGCCGATGATACAATTTTATTCATGGAACATGACTTAGAAAAGGCTGTCAACATGAAATTAATTCTTTGTATCTTCGAGCAGCTCTCAGGCCTCAAGATTAATTTTCATAAAAGTGAAATTTTCTGTTTTGGAAAGGCAAAAGAGATGGAGACCCAGTATAAACACATATTCAGGTGCGAAGCTGGGGATCTTCCATTTAGGTATCTAGGGGTACCAATCCATCACAGAAGATTGCTTAATAAGGAATGGAATCCAGTAGAAAACCGATTTGAGAAAAAGTTGGGCTGCTAGCAAAGCAAGTTACTCTCATACGGGGATAGACTTGTTCTTATTAATTCCGTCCTAACAAGCTTACCGATATTCATGCTTTCTTTGAGATACCTAAAGGGGTAATGAAAAGATTAGATTTTTATCGATCTCGTTTTTTCTGGAAAAGCGACCAGCATAAAAGAAAATACAGATTGATAAAATGGAACATCATATGCCGACCCAGAGACCAAGGGGGTCTAGGGGTTGAGGTTTTAGATATAAAGAACAAATGCTTGCTTAGTAAATGGTTGTTCAAGCTTTTGAATGAGGAGGGAGTGTGGCAAGAGCTGTTGCACAATACATACTTTCGTGGAAAAATGCTGTCACAAGTGACTGCTAAGCCTACTGACTCACAGTTGTGGAAGGGTTTAATGAGAGTCAAAGAAGATTTCTTTAGTCGAGGTTCTTTCAAGATTGGAAATGGGCATATGGCTCGTTTTTGGGAGGATACTTGGCTTGGTGATCTTCCTCTAGCTATTCAGTATCTATCTCTTTATAGCATTGTGCGATGAAAAAATGTTTTAGTTGCAGATGTTCTTTCGGTTGCTCCACTAAATATAAAATTTAGAAGAGCCTTAACCGGAAACAAATGGGATACTTGGATTCAACTAGTATGTAGATTAATGAGAATCTCCTTAACGGATGAAGATGATAGATTTGTTTGGAGACTCACAGAGTCAGGATGCTTCACTGTTAAATCTATGTATGTGGATATAATGAATGGTCATATAGTTTTTCTTAAAAAATACATTTGGAAGATGAAAGTTCCACTAAAAATTAAGATATTTATGTGGTTCTTACATCAAAAAGTGATTCCTACAAAATATAACCTCGCTAAGCGTAATTGGACTGGTTGTAAAAAATGCGCGTTTTGTGACTCTGAGGAGTCTATTAACCATCTTTTTTTCGCATGTCCCTTTGCTCATCTTATTTGGAGAGTAGTTCAATTTACTTTTGATATTCCTCTACCTACCAATGTTACGAATATGTTCGGAAATTGGCTAAATGGAGTTGAAAAGCAGACTAAAGCTCGAATTCGTGTAGGCGTGTGTGCTTTAATCTAGGCTCTTTGGAATTATATGGTCTTTAACAAAACTGGTACTGCTCATTTCTTACAGGTTATCCGTATGGCTACCCATTAGACCCGAGAATGGTCTTGCCTGTCACCGGAGGCACAACGGGTACATATGGATTTTGGATGCAACCGTCTGGAGATGGTTGCTCGGGCTATCTACAACCAGGGTGGCTGGCGGCTTACTAGAAGAATTGAAGATGCTTAAACGCATTATATTTTGCTGGTTAATCTTTATGTACACCCTGTGTGATTTATAATTTGTAAACTACTGAAACTCTGGAATGAAGAATAATGCAATAAATGGCTGTGTGCATCGATTGATGCAGAGGGCGGGGCTTCGCTCCCCTTTTCGAAAAAAAAGTACAACCATGCAGAGAAACACCTTTAATTCTTGGCAAGCTTACTCGTATATACAATAGCACAAACAAAGCCACACATACGATGGATACAGTGAGTGAGTGATCAACAATCCGCCGAGGAGGCTGCTACCTGCAGCTAACTAGTAGAAGCACACACACAATTTATTTGGCCAACCATGCCATATGCTAGCTATCTGCTAGCTAATTTGGCAACCGCATCCAGGACTCGCTGAACCTATATAACCACTCCTATAAGACAGAGACTGCATTAAACTGAACTGAAGGATGCAGTGCATGAAGCCGAACTCACTCGGGGACTGAACTAGAGTCCGCATCGATATGGCACACCCGTCTGAGGGATCCACTCGTCTCCACGGATGAAGCGGCGAGCCGTGAACTTCTTAGCCTCGTCCCGACTGATGGCAGTGAAGCCCCTCCAATGGACGGGGACCTTGTTGGCACTGCCAAGTAGGCGGTTATCGTACTCAGCAAAGAAGGTGTGATTCTGGTGGTCGGGCGTCGGGTCTTCGCCGCCGAACTGCTTGTCCTTGTTCCAGGACACCCATCCATCGGCGTGCACAATGGGGTCGATGGAACAACCCATGAAAACCACCTGCGCGTGGTGTCTCCATGGTCGCCCCAGGTAGGTCTGCACGCCGCCGGCGAGGCCCTCCCCTGGCAGAGCCGAAGGAGCGACGGTGCAGCCCTGGAACACAAAGCCCGCGCCGCTGTGATTCTCTCTGCCCTGTGCCGTGATGACGTCGTGCTGCCGGGGGTCGGCCGGCCGGCGGGCGTAGAGCTCGCAGCTCTGGAACACGGCGGCGGCGTTGCCGAACACGAAATCCACCGTGCCCCAGATGCGGCAGTCACGGTAGAACTGGAGCTTGGCGTTGGCGAGGAGAGTGTCCTGGAACCCTTGGATGTCGCATCTGTACAGGACGGAGTGATCCGACTCCGAGAAGAAGGCCACAGCCTGGTGGTCGGCCGGGCCTCCCGCCGTGTTACGAATGCACAGGTCCCGCGCCATGAAGCCGTCCTCTCTTGCGGCTGCATATGTGCATACACCGAGAAATTTAGGAGTATGCGTTCGTTGAGATTGCATGAACTAGCTGCTGCTACCTAGCAGCGGAGTAACTAGCACGTACAAGGAATGGAAATTAAGAATCCTTACTCAGTGTGGCCGAGTCATGCACATTATGCCTCGTGAAGTTGGACCGACTACCCGTAATGATCGTCTTGTCCCTGCCATCTCCGATGAAGACCACCTTTTTGGTAGCAACGATGACGTGCTCGTCGTAGACGCCTTCCCGGATGTAGATCACGAAGTAGCCGCCGGCTGCCTTTCGTGGCCCATCGGAACGCATGAGTGCGTCAGCAATAGTGGTCACGTCGCCACCGCCCCGCTTGGCGACGATCACGTCCGGCTTCAGAGGAGCCTGCAGGACGCCTCCATGGTGGTGCCGGCCGCAGCGAGCGCTTGCGCCAGCAGCAGCAGCGGCCATGACGGCAAGCGCCAGCAACAGGCAGCTCGTCCGAGGCATCGTGTGTGTTTGTGTGGATCGCTCGCAGCTGTGGGTCAGTGGGTGTTGGGTTTTGGTTGCGCTGCTTACCTCCGTTCCTTGCCTTTATGTAGTGCAGCGCGGACGGGTTTTTGTTGCGCTGTTTACCTAGCTCCGATCCTTGCCTCTATGTAGTGTAGCGCGGACAAGGGGGAGTAAGGGCATCTACAGCGGGCCAAATCATCTTGGCGACTCAAATTTTTCGATTTGGTTCGGATGAGTCGAGCTCCGGATAGGATTTGGGTCGCGGTCCGGTCGGTATAGCCAGTGCGCGCAGCGGCCCAACTCATCCTTTCTGGCGTGTGCGACTCTTTTTTAATAAATTAAAATGAAATGTTAATTGGGCGCGAAATTTAGATCATATTTTTGTTGATTTGAACGGAATTATTTACATATGAAATTTAAAAAGTGAAACACTAACCACTGCCCGTCATCATCATCCTTGCCCCTGGCCTGCGGTGATGGTGGTGCAGCTTCATCTCGTCGTCATCGGAGACGAGATTCATGACCTGGTCTGGCGGGTCGATCATCTGCCCGTGCCAGTGATCATTTTGTCGTCGGAGACACGGAGCCCGGGGCGACGGCAGCACTGGCTGCCCCTTGTACTGAGCTTGGGTGGTGCGTGCTGCGTCCAAGTTGACGTGGGAGCAGACTGTCCTTGTGCGTGGTGGATAACCAGCCCGTTGGGAACCCCAAGAGGAAGGTATGATGAGTATAGTAGCTAGTCTTCCCTCAGTTAAGAAACCAAAGTTTAATATCGATCAGGAGAGGAGAGACAAACGACTGAAGGTGATGCGGAACCTGCACACACACAACCAAGTACTTTGTTCCCAACTTGCGATGAGGTTGTCAATCTCACCGGTTTGCTTGAAACAAAGATTATGAGCGTATCGAGTGGAAAACAATATAGTATGCGAGTAAAGTAAACAGTGCGAGTAAAGTAAACAGGTGATAGCAATATGATGTAAATAGGACCGGGGTCCACAGTTCACTAGTGGTGTCTCTCCATAAGATAAATAACACATGCTGGGTAAACAAATTACAGTTGGGCAATTAATAGAATAAAGATAAATGTGATATGTCAAGAAGATCACTATGAGATTTACTCTGGGCATTACAACAAAATATATAGACCGCCATCCAACTGCATCTATGACTAATAATCCACTCCCGGGGATATCAATCCGAACACCCCAGTACTATTAAGTTGCGAACAACAGATAATTGCATTAAGCAAAGTGTGTAATATAAACAAAGCATATGCCCTTGAGCATATGAATGTTGTTTTCTCCCTAGTAGCAACAGCACATCTACAACCTTAGAGGTTTCTGTCACTCCCCCAGATTAAATAGAGGCATGAACCCACTATCGAGCATAAATACCCCCTCTTGGAGTCACTAGCAACTACTCGGCCAAGATAGCTACTAACAACGGAGAGCATGCAAGATCATAAACAACATAGAGATAACAAAAGATAAAATTCAGTACAGCAACTTAATCATAAACACCAATATTCATCGGATCCCAACAAACCAAACACGTAGAATTACATAACGGTGATCTCAATCATGTAGGGCAGCTCATGAGATCTAAACATGAAGCACATGGTGGAGAAGACAACCATCTAGCTACTGCTATGGACCCATAGTCCAAGGTAGACTACTCACTCATCGCTCCGGAGGCAAGCATGGCGATGAAGAAGACCTCCGGTGGCGATTCCCCTCTCCGGCAGGGTGCCGGGAAGAGCTTCTGGACCCTCCCGATCTTCGGGTCGATGGTGGCGGCGGATCGCGATGTGTTCTGGAAAATTGATCGGGTACTTAGGTTTTTTCCGTCGGGGGGTCTTTATAGGCGAAGGGGCGATGTCAGAGGAGGAGCCAGGCGCCCTCACGTGGGGCCCGCGTGGCCAGGGGCCTGTCCGCGCCACCCCTACGTGTGGGGCCCTGGTGGCCCCCCTCCTACTCTCATTCGGATCTCTGGAAGCTTCCGGGTAAAATAAGACTTCAGGAACTTGTTTCGTCCAATTCCGAGAATATTTCCTGTGTATCACTTCTGAAACACAAAAACAGTAGAAAACAGGAAACTGGCACTGTGGCAACTTGTTAATAGGTTAGTTCCGGAAAATGCATAAAAGTGCCACGAAGTGTAACGAAACAATAGGCAAATGGTGTAAAAACAAGCATGGAGCATCAAAAATTATACATACGTTGGAGACGTATCAAGCATCCCCAAGCTTAACTCCTGCTCGTCCTCGAGTAGGTAAGTGATAACAAAAGAATAATTTTTGAGGTGACATGCACCTACACAATCTTGATCATATATGTAAGCATTTGTGAGCTGGGATCATAAGAACTTAAAACATGGGCATGAAAATATAATCATGACAATAAGAACTTAGCAACCATGTTGTAAATATGCAAATGAACACAAACAAAAGATCATAAAAATGAAACAATGAAAGTCAAACGTGTGTTCAAATCATAAGGAAAAACATACAAATGGTTTTCAGCTTGTCCTTCAAAGAGAGCAAAACATAAATGCATAGGACACCTTCAAGTTTAAGAGGGCGACTAGATACAAATAATTTAAGAACAACTGAAACCAACAATATGAATCAATCAATGAACTTTGGGACAATGCATATCACACTAAGAATGACAACTATGCTATCTTAATGGTGCATAAAGAAAGAAGGTGGTGACTCAACATAAAAGTAAAAGAAAGGCCCTTCGCAGAGGGAAGCAGTGATTGCAAGTTTTATAACCTTCAAAAATTATGGTACTTACCGGCTTTGAGCTCTCATTGCCCCCATCATAAGCATCTTGAATGGTTAAAGTTAATGCGAGAACAATTATGATGCATATGCTTGACAAATCATAAGTTGAAGACCTCGTGCCCCGTGAATACGAGTACCCAAACCTCATGCTACTTTACTTAGAGTCCCAAGCAAGGCTCTTGTCATTGTAAGTATATGCATATCATTGAGAACCGCCAATAGGGTACCTCCGTGCCCGATGACATGGAACAAGCCCACACCAAAATGACAGGACAAGCAGACAATGAACACCTCGACATCTCTTTTATTTGCCTTTTGTTTAGCTTTTTATTGTGAGATGCGTCGTCGAATGTTCACCATGGGTATACTGCAAATTTCCACCATGAATTATGCATGGCTTAGATTGGCGGCCCGGCGTTTCCCTAACACATATACAAACTCCATGATCCCCACAAGATTTCCAATTCATTTCACACCGCGGGCATCCATAAACAAAAGATCACGATATCAACTCAAATAAGAAGTGCAATGTTGAAAGCTTGCCCCATGACAGCATGGATGGGCTAGAATCCAACTTACAACTTGCAAGCATAACAACTCAACATAAGAGACCACAATGTCAAATTTTTAAGAACATGAAAAAGTAAAGTGTGCCTTCCGATTCGTGAGAGCTTTACTGACCGAATTTCGCATAACACTGGTAAGAGTTTTATTTGAAGAGAAAATAAAAGAAAGTCAAATTTACTTGGAACAGCAAATTGCTAGTAGGTATGTATGGTGGACACTTTGTAAAACTTTGGCTTTTGGAGTTGGATGCACGAGTAGAGCTCATACTCAGTACAAGGTGAGGGCTAGCAAAAGACTGGGAGCGACCAACTAAGAGAGCAATAATGGCCATAATCATGCAAAGCGACAAAGCGACATTAAAAGAAGCATAAGATGGCATCAAGAGTAAAAAACTAAATGATCATGAAGGCTATTGGCAACTTTGTAAGAGTCTAACATGTGTGAGCATGCGCCAAGTCAACCCAAATAAAGCATCAAGGAGAAAACCAAAATAATGATTCCATACAATAAAAACAACGCATGATTTTTTCAAAGGCTCATTAAGCAATCTCAGTTATTTGAGACAAGTCATGCTACAGCAAAACCACTAAGCATACTATCAAAAAGACATCCAGCATGTCATGAAAAAGCCTAAGCCGCAGTCTACACAAGCTCCTTCTTGTACCACTATTTTGCACAAAGCTTTTTCTCTTTTCCAACACCATTTGAAATTTTTATAAACACCTCTTTTGATGAAAACCAATAAAGATCAGAGGCAAAAATACACCTTGATGAAAAGATATGACAAGGTCTGAACGCAAATCAAGGCGAAAACGAAAACCAAAAGCAGTAGCAGAAAAAGAAGAACGCTCGATTTTTAATAAGAGTGAAAACTAGAGCGTTCTTTGCAAATGAAAACGAGTACATCTTCTCCAAAAGAAATTTGTTGGGGTCCAACCATTTATTGCAGCAAACAAACAAACTAAACTAACTAAGAAAACTAAAACAACTAACGCTCCAAGAAAAACACATAGTGCATGAAGCAATAAAAATATAGTGTTTTGAAAGGTGACCTGATTTTTGCCGATGAAGAAGGGGTGCCTCGGGGGCATCCCCAAGCTTTGACGCTTGTACTTCTTGGATATTTCTTGGGGTGATGCATGGGCATCCCCAAGCTTGAGCTTTTGTCCATTCTTCAACTCATCTCATCATTCTCCAATCCCTACACTTGAAAACTTCCTTTATACAAAACTAAACACAATTCTATTAGCAACATTAGTGCAAGCATAACATATAATCAATCCTCTTTTTGCTTCAGGTTTCAACTCAAAACCACCACATATATAGCAAATACTACTGTAGCAACCTCCCCAAAAGTTCCATGATCAAAAGAACTCAAAAGAAAGCGATAAAGTGGCAAACACAAATATTGGCAGAAATCTGTCAAAACTGTACAGCTGACAAAGGTCGAATTTTTGAGGGATTTTATGTTGCTCAAATCAAAAAGTGTTCAACTAACAAAAGTTTGGATATAACCTGAGGCATATGCAAAAGAAATCGCAGGTCCAAAAGATAAACAGAGAATTTTCACGAATTTTTACGGTGTAGCACCGAAAACAGTTTCAGGACAGCAACATCCCCAAATCTTTACCTCACTCAAATTAGAGGCTTCTCTTGGCACAAAAACGAAATAAAAAGGATAAGGAGCGGTCATTACAGTAGTAATGACTTCCAAGACTCAAATAAAAGAAAAAGTAATGAAAAGAAAACATTGGGTTATCTCCCAAGAGTGCTTTTCTTTAACGCCTTTGAGCTAGGCGCAGAAAATTGCGAATCAAGTAATATCAAGTGATGAAGCATCAAGCTCATAATTTTCTCTAAGAATAGAGTCAAAAAGTAATTTCTTTCTTTTCCTAGGGAAGTGTTCCATACCTTTCTTTAGTGAGAATTGATATTTGATGGTGCCTTCCCTCATATCAATGATGGCACCTACAGTTCGAAGAAAGGGTCTTCCCAAAATAATAGGACATGAAGCATGGCATTCAACGTCCATAACAAGAAAATCAATGGGAATAAGGTTATTGTTAACCACAATAAGAACATCATTAATCCTTCCCAAAGGTTTCTTCTTAGCAACATCAGCAATAGGAACATCAAAATAACACTTTTCAAGCGGTGGTAAATCAAGCATGTCATAAATCTTTCTAGGCATGATAGAAATACTAGCACCTAGATCACATAAAGCATGGCAATCATAACCATTAACATGCATATCAATGATGGGTTCCCAACCATCTTCTAACTTCTTGGGAACAGAGGCTTTTTGCTTCAACTTTTCATCCCTAATCTTTATGAGAGCATTGGTAATATGCTTAGTTAAAGCAATATTTAAAGAACTAGCATTGGGAGTCAAAGCAAGATTTTGCAAGAACAAAATAACTTCAGATATATTGCAGCCATCAACATCAAAATCATTAAAAGAAATAGAGCTATCATCTCCCACACTCCGAAAAATTTCAGCACTCTTTTGAGAAAAAGTTTTGGCAGTTTTAGGCTTCTTAACACAAGGAGTGGGAGTTTTCTCTACACCAATCAAAGTAAGAGGATTACTAGCATTAGGAGCAACATCATTAGAGGTAGTAATGGTACATACCTTCATCTCTCTAGCCATCTCATCTTCCCTTTCCCACCTGGCATGCAATTCCGCTAACAATCTAATATTTTCATCAATTCCAACTTGGATAGCATTAGCGGTAGCAAAAACATTGTTCTCTTTCACATCATTAGGCAACACTTTTAATTTCAGAAGTTCAACATCATGAGCAAGGCTATCAACTTTAGAAGCAAGAATATCAATTTTGCCTAACTTTTCCTCAACAGACTTGTTAAAAGCAGTTTGCTTACCGATGAAGTCCTTGAGCATTACCTCAAACTCGGAGGGCGCGGCCCTAGTGTTGTTGTAGGAATTACCATAAGAGTTACCATAACCATTACCATTGGTAGAAGGATACGGCCTATAATTGTTACTAGCAAAATTGTTCCTATAAGCATTGTTGTTAAAATTATTGTTTCTAATGAAATTCACATCAACTTGCTCTTCTTGAGCAACCAGAGAGGCCAAAGGAACATTATTAGGATCAATATGAGTCCTATCATTAGCAAGCATAGCCATAATGGTATCAATCTTATCACTTAAGGAAGAGGTTTCCTCAACAGAATTTACCTTCTTACCTTGTGGAGCTCTCTCGGTGTGCCATTCAGAATAATTTACCATCATGTTGTCGAGTAGCTTCGATGCGGCGCCCAAGGTAAGGGACATAAAAGTGCCTCCAGCAGCTGAATCAAGTAGGTTCCTTGAAGAAAAATTCAGTCCTGCATAAAAAGTTCGGATAATCATCCAAGTAGTCAGTCCATGAGTGGGGCAATTCTTTATCATAGATTTCATTCTTTCCCAAGCTTGAGCAACATGTTCATTATCAAACTGAGTAAACTTCATAATATTGCTACGCAGAGATATAATCTTAGCAGGAGGATAGTATCTACCAATAAAAGCATCCTTACACTTAGCCCATGAGTCAATACTATTCTTTGTTAAAGACAGCAACCAATCTTTAGCTTTTCCTCTCAAAGAAAAAGGAAATAACTTGAGCTTAATAATATCACTATCAACATCCTTATATTTCTGCATCTCACATAGCTCAACAAAATTGTTGAGATGAGCTGCAGCATCTTCAGTACTAGCACCAGAAAATTGCTCTTTCATAACAAGGTTCAATAAAGCAGGCTTAATCTCATAAAAGTTTGCAGCAGTAGCAGGTGGTGCAATAGGAGTGCAGATAAAATCACTATTGTTTGTGCTAGTAAAGTCACACAACTTGGTGTTTTCAGGATTGGCCATTTTAGCAAAACGAAAGTAAACAAGTAAAAACAACTACCAAGGATTCTAATTTTTTTTGGTTTTTGATATAAAACGATGCAGGTAAAATAAATAAAGTAAAGCAAAACAATAAAACAAAGTAAAGGATGTGCGTGCGAAAAACTCCCCTCGCAGAAGTCTTCTCTTCCTCCCCGGCAACGGCGCCAGAAAATTAGCTGCTGCATCCAAGTTGACATGGGAGCAGACTGTCCTTGTGCGTGGTGGATAACCAGCCCGTTGGGAAACCCAAGAGGAAGGTATGATGAGTATAGCAGCTAGTCTTCCCTCAGTTAAGAAACCAAAGTTTAATATCGATCAGGAGAGGAGAGACAAACGACTGAAGGTGATGCGGAACCTGCACACACACAACCAAGTACTTTGTTCCCAACTTGCGATGAGGTTGTCAATCTCACCGGTTTGCTTGAAACAAAGATTATGAGCGTATCGAGTGGAAAACAATATAGTATGCGAGTAAAGTAAACAGTGCGAGTAAAGTAAACAGGTGATAGCAATATGATGTAAATAGGACCGGGGTCCACAGTTCACTAGTGGTGTCTCTCCATAAGATAAATAACACATGCTGGGTAAACAAATTACAGTTGGGCAATTAATAGAATAAAGATAAACGTGATATGTCAAGAAGATCACTATGAGATTTACTCTGGGCATTACAACAAAATACATAGACCACCATCCAACTGCATCTATGACTAATAATCCACTCCCGGGGATATCAATCTGAACACCCCAGTACTATTAAGTTGCGAACAACAGATAATTGCATTAAGCAAAGTGTGTAATGTAAACAAAGCATATGCCCTTGAGCATATGAATGTTGTTTTCTCCCTAGTAGCAACAACACATCTACAACCTTAGAGGTTTCTGTCACTCCCCCAGATTAAATAGAGGCATGAACCCACTATCGAGCATAAATACCCCCTCTTGGAGTCACTAGCAACTACTCGGCCAAGATAGCTACTAACAACGGAGAGCATGCAAGATCATAAATAACATAGAGATAACAAAAGATATATTTCAGTATAGCAACTCAATCATAACACCAATATTCATCGGATCCCAACAAACCAAACATGTAGAATTACATAACGGTGATCTCAATCATGTAGGGCAGCTCATGAGATCTAAACATGAAGTACATGATGGAGAAGACAACCATCTAGCTACTGCTATGGACCCATAGTCCAAGGTAGACTACTCACTCATCGCTCTGGAGGCAAGCATCACTAGTGGAATTCATGTTATTAACGACAAAGGATTAAATACTTTTGGTCGTTATTGATACCGGGTGTACCCCCTCAGTCCAAAATAAGTCTCGCACAGGTAAAGGACGACCACGCAATTTTTTGTTGTTAAAAGTCCAGATTTGGCGGTCGTTAGTTGGGCCATCCATATATTGATTACGCTGATCCACACGTTGCAGAAAATCGCAACAAACCCTAAGATTGGTTTAATCCGATATACTATCTCATGACCTCGTATGACCTCCCGCCGCCACCGCTGTGCCAACGCCTCCCTTCCCCGGCGTTAGTCCTCGGCTCCTCGCCCCTGCTGGTTCTAGCCCTCCCGATTGTCTCACGAAGTGATGAGATTGCCTCAGCCTATTTGATCTGACAAGAGGTCGACCAAGCCTGCTATATGCCGATTCATCCATATGGCGGACGGCAACACCACCTCAGCCTGTGGTGAACTGCTAATGGCCCTGATGGCGTACCGCGACACGATCTTAGTCTGCGGCAGCGCAGTGGGGATGGCTGGTCGAACTGCCGCATCAGATGGTCCACTAGTACCTGCCTCAATTTAGCACGGTATGTACGAACTTCCAATCTGCCCCCTTTTCCTGAATTAGAACTCGATTATACAGCTCAGACATGTACACTAATATTCATATATACTCTAGTTTTAGCGAGGCTGTAAATCCCTTATCATGGATGAGAATTCGACTGGATCAACAATTCTGCATCTCTAATAATCCTATTTTCAGTCAGCTTCTTTTCAGGCTAGGCTAATACTCTGCATCTTCTTGAGAGAAAAAAATATCCGTGTCATCTTCTTGCGAGGTAACTCATGTAAATTTCTTCCTATACTCCTTGCAACATGACCAATGAAGAGACACATCTGTAAATGCCTTGTCCAACTCTTTAGATTATCATATAGTATGTATACACATGTATACTTTTCATTCGTGTTATAATTTATAGCCGACTTGAAACCCATTGCTTTATGTTTCTGTAGATGAAGAGAACTGAAGTACATGAGCTCAAAAATAATTTACCAGGGAACAAAGTTATTTAGATCCAGAGTTCTATTTGAACTATAGTTGTCTGTGTCTTGATGAAAATATTTTGCATTTGCAGGGTTGTTTGATTGACAAAATTTGGATTTCTCCAATGTGTTGTTTCGCAAACAAGTATTAATTCCATGGATATAGGTAAAAGGCTATAGTGTTTAATAGTTAATTTATTTAACATATCTTCATACATCGTTGGCTGAAGTTACATATGAATGATAGCTAACTTGTGTGGTGTATAATGCAGGATTCACAAGAACGCTTGGACAAGTGGTATTGGGAAAAGATTCTTGGCGAGGGCATACGGTCTAGTAT
>QXEO01001798.1:0-22564 GCA_007115705.1 Dactylis glomerata
CGACCGTCTCAGCAATCTCCACTGCTCGCTTGAGCCTCTTCTTTTCCTCTGCAATGATTAGAGTCTCGGCCAGATTAGATCCGGCGGTTGCGCATGCCATCGAGCGCTTGTAATCACCAATGATGGTGATCACTCCCTTGGGCCCCGGCATTTTCATCTTCAGATACGCAACATGCGTGGAGGCCATGAATTTTGCCAGTGCCGGCCTACCCAGCAAAGCATGGTAGGGGCTTTCTAAATCAACCACCTCGAACATGAGATTTTCCACCCTGCAGTTATCCCGGCTGCCAAACATGACATCCATCCGGATCTTGCCCATCGGCGCACACGAAAGTCCCGGCACAATACCGTGGAATGTGGTCTTGCTTGGCTCCAGCATATTCTCCTTGATGCCCAGCTTCTGCATCGTATCTCGGTACATGATGTTGATGCTGCTACCATTGTCAATGAGGACCTTGCTGAACCTTACGTTATTAGCCGGCCCGACAAATGTCGGATCCATCACCAGAGCATACCCGCCGGGGTTTGGCATGATCCTGGGATGATCTGCCCTGTCCCAGCCAATGGCCTGGTCAGACCAGTACATTAGCTTCGATACTGCCGACATAACGGCATTTACCTCCATACACCGCCGGTACAAGCTCTGCTTGTCTGTTCTTTCGGTCTCAAAGACCATGTAGCTCTGATCATGCTCCTTGTACTCATTTCGGCCCGCTGCTGGGCCCCCGGCATAGTACTCCGGGTTATGGTCTACCTGATTTACGCCGGCACCTCCGGCATTGTCCTGATTCCCGGGATTAGCCGGCCTGGGCGGGACTGCAATTGTATTGGCACCTGTCAACGGCGATGGGGCTGCCGGGACAGGTGGTCTAGCTGGTCCCCAAGGACCTGCACGACCTGCCAATATGTCGTCCAGCCACGAACAGTTTCTGGTCAAATGATTCGCCGGCTTACCCGGCTGGAATGTGTGAAACACACAAGGTTTGTCCATGGCCAAACCTACTGTATACTTCGGATATTGCTTCTTCTGGCCGGTACTTCCACCGGCATTCTTGTTGGTCCAGACATTCTTCTTCTGGAACGGCTGCGCTTGCTGCTGCGGCTGCTGCTGAGGCTGCTGATAGCCCTCATATCTCGGACGCTGGCTACTGCCGGCGCCCCCTTGCTCTTCCTCCACAGCTGCTACTTGTGCTGCTCCGTACCGGTGATCCGGCCTTTCATCTCTTCTCTTGTTCCGGTTATCAGTGCGATAATATTGCCCTGGTCTCCCGACATTGCTGGTGTTCCCCTGGGTCTGCCCCTGTCCTTGTGAATCGAGACTGGGCTGCATGGGATCTCCCAGAGCATAACTATCAGCAATCTTGATTGTTTCGGCCAGCGTGGCCGGCATTTGCCTCTGAAGCTTTTGCCACAGCATGGTGCCATGCCGGCACCCATGAGCGAACCACATGATGGCCTGCTGCTCATTAATTCCTTCGCAGGAATTGCGCAACGTGCACCACCTGGTCAGGTAGTCACGGTCAGTCTCATTCACTCCTTGCCGGCAGTTAGCCAGCTGCTGCGGACAGTTGGGCCTCTTGTATGTACTGGTAAAGTTCGACACAAACTGCTCTTCGAAATCAATCCAGCCGTTGATACTCCCGGCCGGCAGATTATTCAGCCATATCCTGGCTGGACCTTCCAGCATCTGCGGCACATATCGTACCGCCCATCTGAGGTTTCCTCCGGCGATGTTCACCGCTGTGGAGTAATCCTCCAACCAATCTTCCGGCTTCGTACTGCCATTATATGTCCTCGCGCCACGCGCGAGCTGGAAGAAGTAAGGCACCGGCTCCCCCATAATCCGGGGCCCAAAGCACCTGGGACCCGGAGCTCCTTGCCTCTCCACCATCTCTGACTGGTGGATCTTGTCCAGCTTGAAATGTGCATCATTGGCTGCCAAGGACCGAGGTCCAAGCCGGGATGCTATTGGGCCTGCAATCATCTGCTGCTGCTGCTCCGGCTGGCACTGATCAGCTTGCTGACCTTGTTGGTCTTGCTGCTGATATCCCGCCCTGACTAGGGCGGAATTCCCATCATCTTCCCGATATCTCGGCTGAGCTGCACCTTGCTGCTGAGCCGCACCCCCGGCGCCCTGCTGCTGACGCTGGGCTGCACTGTTACTCCGGCCACCACCGGCCGCGCCTGCTTCATGCCCGGCCGGCACACTCTGGCCGGGCCTCTTGCTGCCGACATACTTGTCAGCTTGGCCGACATTCTTCTGCACCATCGCCTGCTTTCCGGCGACAGCCGGATCGTACACCTGGATCTGCTTGTCCCGGCGGCCAGAGGTCACACTTCCGGCACGCCGGGCGCTGGGATGCGGGGACGAGGCTTGGCCCCTCGACCTCGCACCGGCACCTCCCGCCGACACAATATACTGGGATGCCCCGGCCCCTGGGTTTGCCCTCTTAAAGGCCTCCTGCTGCTTGGTAGCTTCAGACAAAAGATGGTTAAGCCGGGCTTGCTGCTCATGCAGTGCTTCGCCGGACAAATTAGATAAGTCCTTAGCTACCTCTGCTGCTGCTCTAAGGTTCTTTACTGGTGAGCTATATATCACCTTAGGTATAGAACTAGTTGCAGTATGACTCTTATCTCTAGCATCTTTTCCTATCTTAGTGTTAAGATCTCTGCCTCTAGCTCTAACCTCTTCTATCCGGCTAGGCCGGATTACTACAGGAGTAAAACCATGGGCTGCCTCATACTCACAGAGTTGCCGGTTGAACCGTTCACGCTCCTGATTCATGGCCAGGGCCTCGTCGACGAGGGCCTGACGAGATCCCTCCAGGACCTCCCTTGTTTGCTCCGGATCAACGCCGGATCGCACCGGCTCAAGAAGCCGATCAATGATGGGAAGAAGCACCTCGCCCCTAGCCGGCACGCCAGAAGCGCCGGCCAGGTTCTCAACGCGCTCCAACGGAGGACGCGCCGACCTCTTGACCCTCGGCGGCTCCGGGGGAGAAGCTCCGGCCGCTGCTGCTGCTTTGCCGGCATCTTCCGCCGGCGGCACAGATGTGCCGGCCATCATCACCTCGGCCGACTCTACTGAGCGAGCGCTACGCCCAGCGTGAGCCAACCGATGTGACGGAGGATCTGACGCCACCAGCACCTCCTTCCTGCAAACTCTCTCAGTCCCCACGTACACCTCGTGGGAACCGAAAGACATAATCCGGCCATCCCTGGGGAACGGCCGGCCGCCGAGACATCCAGCGTTGTCACTGACGAAGCTGAGCGAGCCTAGCCTCTGGACGAGGCCAGAGACCACTCGCACTCCTGAAGCTGCTATCACAGACCCCGTCCGAATAAACACTCCGCCCAGCATATCGATTTGCCCCACGGTGGGCGCCAAATGTCATCGTGGTGAAACAACATATGCCATAGGATGGCTTAAATGGGGGCCGACTAGATGCTGGAGGATTCGGGAGAGGGGAACGAGCTAAAGAGCCCGACAGAAAGGAACACAGATCTACCCAGGTTCGGGGCTCTCGTAAGGAGATAACACCCCTACTCCTGCTCTACTTGCTTTATATTTGGATCGATGGAGTACACAACAATGGTGCTTCCTAGCTCTCTGCTAGAGAAGGAAGAATAACAACTAAGTGTAGGAACACAGAGTGACCGACCCTTTGCTAGGGCTCCCTATGCCACCTTATATAGTGGTGGCCAGGGTTACAACGGTCACATGAGACCAGCAGACACGAGCTACACTCCAAATAGGACCTCCTGACGAGGGCAGACGCCCATGACTTTCTCCCTGATTGCTCTCGATGGGACTCACCCTTGCTGTACCTTGTACTTCCAGGACTGTGACCTTACCATTCTGAGGTAAGCTTGTACTTGTGCACAGTGAGGGTAGGTAATCTCCACTGTGCACCCTGCCATCACTCTCCTACCATGCTTGGATGTTTTCTTCCTTGATTGTAGCGATGTGACACCTTGGTTGACTTGAGTATCCCGGATACGACCGTGGGCCATAACCGGGACCTATATGCCGGACCAACGACCTATACAGGTCGGGTAATCCGGCCTCCCCTGCTCCTGCACAACACACCAAATAGTTAGGCCGGCATATCTGAGTATATGCCGGCACACCTATACTAGTATTCCGACTATACCGGCATATCCGAACACCAGCCGGGATAACCATATATGCCGGCCTGGCCGATGCTCTTATATTCCGGCCATGCCCTTCATTGACAACCCGGCATAAAGCAACCACAATCCTTGTATCTTCCTAGTCTCTTGACCCTACCGGGGGTCATCCCCCCGACAGCAACCAAAGAGGCAAAAGGAACATTATTAGGATCAACATGAGCTCTATCATTAGCAAGCATAGCCATAAGAGTATCAATGTTATCACTCAAGGAAGATGTTTCTTCAACAAAATTTACCTTCTGACCTTGTGGAGCTCTCTCGGTGTGCTACTCAGAAAAATTTACCATCATATTATCAAGAAGCTTTGTTGCGGCGCCCAAGGTGATGGACATAAAAGATTTCTTGAAAAAAAAAATTAGTCCTGCATAAAAGGTTTGGATAATCATCCAAGTAGTCAGTCCATAAGTGGGACAATTCTTTATCATAGATTTCATTCTTTCCCAAGCTTGAGCAACATGTTCATTATCAAACTGTCTAAGCTTCATAATATCACTTCTCAAAGCTATAATCTTAACAGGAGGATAATATTTGCCAATAAAACCATTCTTACACTTATCCCAAGAATCAATACTATTTCTAGGCAAAGATAGCAACCAATCCTTAGCTCTTCCTCTTAAAGAGATGGGATTTCTATTTTCGTGCCCTCAGGTCGTTAGTTGTACTCAGTTTTCCCCAGCCGCTTAGTTTTTCCTCAGTTTTCCCCTCGCTCTAGTTTGAAACCCCTCGCAGACGCTCGGACGGGAGGTTTGCCGTTTAGTTGACCGTTCCGTGCTGACGTGTGGGGCCGCGTCGTGTGGGGCCGCGTCGCGTGGGGCTGGTAGAACGGGACCGCGTGGGACAGGACGAGACCGCGTTTGGTTGTACGTGAGAGCTCGGTTTTGTCTCTCTCGGCCCAAATTGGCATTTTTCAGAGCGCCTTTTTCCCCTCTCTCTCTGTAACAGTTCTCTCTATTTTCACCAAATTAGTATCAAATCTAGAGAAGCTTCTATTTCTATCTTTCTTCAATGATTGTTGCCTTTTGGCCCTCGTTTTTTGCCCAATATGGTAACAAATCTAGTAGCAAATCTAGAAGCAAGTATAGGATAGGATAAATTCACAGCAGCATAATAAATCTAGAAAACTAAGTATAATACATAAACTGCATACAGCAGCCAAAAGCAGCCAATAACGATGTTAATGTTCACGACAAACTAAGCTGAAAATAATACAAGACGCAATGTATGCCCAACATGAAGATTAGGATAGCCCATGATGGATGAATCTGTTCTTCATTCATCATATATATCTTCGTCACTCCCTATTCTTGTCCGAATGAAATATTCATTGAACTCCTTCCGTCTGCAGTGTGCAGCCAATACATCCTCCAAACGGTATGGCCTTTGTTCATCTTTCAGACCGTACCTTCCTAATCTATCCACACGTAGTGGCCACTCATCCCAGGCGTTCATATCATCAAAGTACTCTCTGATATAACCCATATCCGCATAGTAGATGCAGCCAGGTCGAAGTGTCGGGTGCACTCTGGTGTCGACGGAGATACACCGGACATGATGGACGAAGAAGGCACGACTGCCAATGTTATTGACGGCATGGAGAGAGCGGCTCTCAGTGTCCACACGGTACACCAATGTTTGACCTTCATCCAAACGACCGCCCAACAACACAAGCAGCAGATCACCATCCGACTCCACAAGGTAGAACTTGTCATTTCCAAGTTCTGGAAATGAAAAAAGTGTCTCCATGTTGACATTGCTCGCACCCTGCTCCAACTGGACATTGTTGGTGCACACTAATGTTCCGAACTCCAAATTGTGGTAAAGACAAGGTAGAGCTAGTGCATAGAATTCACCATTGAACGTGGTAATGCAACGCATAGAATGGTGCTCGATCGTAAATCTTCCTTCTCCCCAATCTTCATACATACCCTTAGTTGGAGTGCTCTCATCGACCCAAGAAATTTCCGCCGGGTAATATGTGGAAACGAAGAGCATAGCCGGGGACTTCATTACAGCGACTGACTCCACAATCATAGATGGCATCTGCGCCTCAAACGTAGCGTTCAATGTCTTTGTGAGTGGGTTCAGAAGCCGCATCTTGTGCGGCTGGTTCCTCTGGCCAAGCACGATGACGCCACGGTAAAAGCCGACGAAGTAGTATCTAAAAGGGAGTTGATGAAGATAACATTCAGCACTAAGATGTTTACGATTGAAAATAAAAATAGATTAACTCTATAGATATGGAGGAATTTGAACCTTGCATGAACTTCCGTTAGATCGATGGTGACGTAGCGGGATGTGCGAAGGTTGAGGAAGGAGAACTCAGCGGCGCGTGGAAGGGCGTGTTCTACCATGATCCATTCGTGCAGGTGCACGTCGGGCTCAGGTAGATCTGAGCGCCAATTTGTACAAACTTGCCTCAAAGCAGCGTAGGTGTCCACGTACTCCTCGTTCGCCAGTAAGCAGGTGCCGATCTTGTGAAGTGGTCCGTCAGCCCTGAGAGAGGCCCAGTTCACGGAGGCGCCGCGTCTGGATGCGCCGCCCTCGGAGGCGACGGACTCGGCGGCGACGGGCTCGGATGCGATGGGCTCGGGGGCGTAGGCCGCCGGCGCATTCTTCTTCTCCATCGCCGGCAGGGGAGCGCGCGTAGGGCGGCTGGGGTTTTTTGGAGAAGGTGATGGGACGTGAGAGGCGTGGTTGCGTGTGTGT
This sequence comes from Dactylis glomerata, assembly GCA_007115705.1. Classification (NCBI taxonomy): domain Eukaryota; kingdom Viridiplantae; phylum Streptophyta; class Magnoliopsida; order Poales; family Poaceae; genus Dactylis; species Dactylis glomerata. The sequence goes on from QXEO01001798.1 coordinate 6,901, forward strand.
CAGAGGGAGGGAGAGAGGGGCTCTGTACTGGCAAAGTGACGGTTCGTCTCAGTAGTTGACGTTTTGGTCTCAACACGCGCACCGCGCGGCTAACCGCTGCTCACCGCGACACGCGTCCGTGGGACTGCACGTCAGCACCGTTACGTGTACTCAGTTCTACCCTCGAGTCTTACACTGGAAAAATATCTGTACTCAGTTTTCCCCTCGAGTACTAATACTGGCTAGTGCAATATACTCAGTTCTACCCTCAAGTGGCTGGTCAACAGAGAGTCAATAGATGGGATTAAGCTATCTAATTGACTCATTTCATGCGCAAAAAAATTCAAAAGATAAAATCATTGTGCCTCCTACTCATGCGCAAAATAAAATCATAACAATCATATATAAATCAAGTTTTCACACAAATGGCCACTTCTGAAATCACTAGTAGCTATGAAGGTTCATGGCTTTCCACTCAAACCCCTTCTCAAAACATCTATACCCAAAACATAGTTTGTCTGAATGAGGCCATAATTTTTACACTCATGTATATTTGAATTGCTAATACTTTGAGGTAGGCCAACCTGGGTTTCATTGTACAAAACATGTGTTTTTCTTTTTCTAAATCTCTTATTTGAATTCCTTAGCCTGTTTACTATTTACTTGCCCTTGTATCCTTGATACTACTCAGTTTTACCCTCTCCCTTCTCACAGAAGCCCAAACTTGGCCTGATTGGTCGAGCTGTTGTCACACGGATCGTGTCCACCTACCGTCGATCCTATGATCTAACGGGCAGGATCGTGCCACCCTCTCTCTATCTGTCGGTGGCAAACTACTACCCCTCTATGTATGCTAAATAACGAGTTGGCCACCGGATTCAACAAGTTTGGTAATCACGAATTTCCACTTCTTGTAGGCATTACTTTTCACGGTAAAATGATAAACTATCACGAATTTCCATTTAGGCATTACTTTTCACGGTAAAATAATAAACTATCACGAATTTCCTTTAGGCATTACTTTTCACGGTGAAATGATAAACTATCACGAATTTCCTTTAGGCATTACTTTTCACGGTAAAATAATAAACTATCACGAATTTCCTTTAGGCATTACTTTTCACGGTGAAATGATAAACTATCACGAATTTCCTTTAGGCATTACTTTTCACGGTGAAATAATAAACTTTTTGTTGAGATATAAACACCCACAACGGTCATCTCCTCCTTAATTTATTATGTAACCCCACAACGGTCATCTCGCCCTTATAAACCCCCACCTCGGCCATCCCTCATGTCAATAGGTTCTGCCTCTATCTTCTTCGTTTCTGCCTCTCTCTTCTTCGTTCACATACACTTGATCCATTGCCATGGCTTCCACGTCTCGGACGCCGACCGGAAGGGGAAGGGGAAGGGGAAGGGGAAGGGGAAGGGGCGGCCTGGGTGGTGGATCATCATCATTGCCACCACCACCGTCAACACTGCCATTGATCATAGAGGAGTTCTTAATCGTCATCTATGAAGACCCTTTGGCCAAGAAGGTACGTACGCGTTCCCACATATATGATGCATGTGATTAATTATGTGCATGTTCCAAAAAGCCTTTAATTTCAAACGATCGGCGCTCGATCTCTTTGCAGGCACTCCCACAAAAGTTTGCGGACTATCTTGACGGCCAGGAGCCCGCAAAGGTGTATCTGCGAGCAGCTGACTGCGGTCCTCGTCTCTGGACCGTGGAGGTCCTATTTGACGGACAAGGCCGGATGTACCTCGACAAGGGCTGGGAGAATTTTGCCATCGCGCACGGTGTGGATTTCGGCTACATCCTACACTTCAAATATGAAGGCGATGATGTGCTCACAGTGAAGGTGTTCGACGTAACATTGTGCAGGAAGTACTACTACACGGACGACGAAGATACTGACGATGAAAGCGATGACGACGTGAAGCCATGCATCCATCCCCTTTAGATAAGGGGATTATGACCAAGAATATATATGTAGCTTCATATGCATCGATTTAGAGATCTAGCTATTTTCTATATATTATGCATGTAAAAATAATAGGGAATCGCAATTTCCACCATGATTCGAGCACCACAGCCTCCAAACGATGCCGATGCCGATATTGGCATGGTTAGAACGGCTATGCATGCTCGCCGCCATTGCTAGGTCACCGTCGGGATGCACCCTCAATCCCGTCCCCTCATCCGATCACTGACAGACCAGAGATACCGCCGAGGCCAATGACGAACGTACATGCTGATGCCAATGCCGAACATGCACGCCGCTGTGGGCACGGCCACGTCGCCCCACTATGCTGGACGCCACAGACCACCGCGAGTTCTTTCCCTTCGCCACCACACTCCCCTAGCACCTATCTATACACGCCAGAAAGGAGAGACACTAGTTTTCTCTATATTGCTCGCGTTCATGTCCGACACCGTCAGTCAAAGTGTTGAGGTCGTCGTCGATGTCCTCGACCATTTCTTCTCTTCTTTGCATGGTTAAACGCGTCTAGTTCATATCTATCTAATGCGTCTGGTCTCGCCTCATGCAGTTCTTTGTGGACGTCGATCTCATCTCGGCACCCCGCAGGCCACCTCCTCCGTGCCATCGCTGTAGAGCTCCGTTTAAAAATCTATTCCTACCCGTGTATTGCACCTTGTATCAGCGTCATGGCCCCACTTGTCATTCGATATACCGAAGCCCCACTCGTCCGCGTTTTGGTCAGGGATACGGCGATGCTTACGGTCAAACAAAGATGGATGCTCTGACGTGTCTTTGCGGGCTCTACGTGGCCCCACTAGTCAGCAGTTAACGGTCAAAGGTGTTCAACCGTCGGGCAACCGACCGTTCCAGCACTGGTGACGGTTTCAGCCAAGGGCTTGGACAAAACTGAGGAAAAACTAAGGAGCTGGGGAAAACTGAGTACAACTAACGACCTGAGGGCACGAAAATAGAAATCCCTAAAGAGAAAGGAAACAACTTAAGCTTAATAATATTACCATCTACATCTTTATACTTTTGCATCTCACATAGCTCAACAAAATTATTGAGATGAGCTGCAGCATCTTCAGAACTGGCACCAGAAAATTGCTCTTTCATAACAAGATTCAACAAAGCAGGTTTAATCTCATAAAAATTTGCCTCAGGAGCAGGTGGCGCAATAGGAGTGCAGATAAAATCATTGGTTTTGGTGCTAGTAAAATCACACAACTTGGTGTTCTCAGGAGTACCCATTCTAGCAAAACTAAAAGCAGGCAAGTATAAATAACAACTATAAAGGAACTATTTTTTTGTATTTTTGATAAAAAGATGCAAGCAAAAATAAAATAAAGCAAAACAATAACAAAGTAAAAGGTGGGAAGCGAGAGACTCCCCTTGCAGAAATCCTCTTTCTCCCCGGCAACGGCGCCAAAAAACTTGTTGGTGGTGCGATGTTGATGTAGGAGTTTTATATATGTAACCGCCCAGTTGGAAAACCCCAAGAGAAGGTTATGATGAGCATAGCAGCAAGTCTTCCCTCAGTTGTGAAACCAAGGTTTATTGAACTAGTAGGAGAAAGAACCAAACTTTAGAAGGTCGATGCCCGCTAGCTTTGCAATAGTCCAAGACAATGGCGCCAGGAAAGTTGTCCAAGGTATAGCTTTACACCAGCAGCAACATGAAACCTGCACACAACACAACCAAGCACTTTGTCCCAACTTACGATGAGGTTGTCAATCTCACCAGTTTGCTGTAAACAAAGGATTAAGAGTATCAAGTGGTTAAAGATAATAGTTTGCAAGAATGTAAATAAAGCAAGTAAAAGGTAAACGGTAATAGCAATGTAAAAGAATGGACCGGGGTCCACAGTTCACTAGTGGTGTCTCTCCATAAGATAAATAACAATATGTTGGGTAAACAAATTATAGTTGGGCAATTGATAGAATAAAGATAGCGTACAAATGTCATGAGGATCACTATGAGATTCACTTGGGCATTACAACATAATACATAGACCGTAATCCAACTGCATCTATGACTAATAATCCACCCTCCGGATGTCATCCGAGCAACCATTGGGTATTAAGTTGCAAGCAATAGATTATCGCCTTAAGCAAAGTGTGTAATGTAAACAATACGAATGTCCTTGAACACAAGATTGTTGTTTTCTCCCTAGTAGCAATAGCACATCTACAACCTTAGAGGTTTCTGTCACTGACAAGGGTATAGATAATAGAGCCCGGCAGTTGAGTACCCCTGAGGCCCATTAAGTTAGGCCCAATTGTAATACTAGTTGAAATATGAGTTCATGTTGTATGTCGATATTGTAATCTGTGTCGGACCCCTCCCGATCCTTGAGACCTGGCCACCTATATATAGGGGCCAGGAGAGGACGGAGAGGGACAGATTGAAAGCAAGCCAAGTTTACTCTACGTTTACTTTCGATACACACCTTGTTTGACTGATTTACCTTCGAGTTCATCCGACGCCCTACTCCCCCGATCCTAAGTCCTTCATATTGGACATTTGTTGAGTTAACCCTCGTCAATTGGCGCCGACCATGGGGACTCTGGGCGTTGGAATCATGAATTCGACGGCTTTTTCGCCTTTGGCCAACAGCAATCCGGAAGTCAACGAAATCCAGATACCCTTCGGAACCATCGATTTTCAACCTCACCAGCCAAATTTCGCGCAAGTCTTTGAGAGCATGGATGAAGATATGGATCTAACGATTGGAAGTCTAAACTTTCGCGTCGGGTCTTTAGGTTCGATTCGCCTTTCAGATACGATGAAAACAGGTCCGTCGGCAAGCGAGTCCAAGACATTACCAATGGCAGAATCATCAGAAGGCTCCTCCAGCGAGGTAAACTCGCTGGTCAGCTTCGCAGAAGCAGAAGAAAGAAAAATTGCAGAAGGCGACAAAAAACAGAAAAAATTTGACTTAGAGGTACAACTCGAAGACCTCATGATCTATCATGATGATACTTCAGACAAATCAACAGACACCTGGAAGACAGGATTAGAGCTTCATGAAGATAATAGTTCAATCTTCTCAAGCTTCAACAGTAAGTTCGACAATCAATACCAAGTACTTGCCATTATAGGAGACAACTCAGAAGAGCTCGACGACAACAACAATCCAGTGCTCAACCCAGCAAATGTAAACAGAGGGGCAAATCACCTGGCAGAAGGAGAAACTGTAGATTCCCTGGCAACTAGGGAGAAAATTCGACTATCAGTCGACGAGTGGAGAATAATCAAAATAGCCGTGGAGCATTGCATGCCAATACCAACAAACGCTAGCAAAAATATGCTTTTGGGGTACCACTACGCCTTAAGACAGCAGTCGAAGCAACTAGCAAAGGAGAGGATTGAAATACAGAAGAGAAAAGGCTCAGCCATTGCAGCAAGCGACGCTGCTCGCAGAGCACGTAGCGACACGTCATACACAAATAGCAAAAGGCATCATCGACATGGATCAAGATTCGAAAACCTCAAGTACTCAGAAAGGCAAAGCCTCTCCAAAAACCTTGACTCGTCCTTCTTATCGGTCGACGAGCAAGGGAACATTATACCAAAGACACCCGAAGCAGTACTAGTGGCAGCTCAAGCATACCTGCGCACAACACGACCAAATCTGGGAGACCCAAGGGAACATATGCACCGAGCAGCACTACAAGGATTGAAGATGGTAGGCAGTAAATTATCAGCGAAAGAAGAGGAGGCATGCCGCAACAAAGGAGCCCATAAACCAAGATCACCACACCGTCACAACAATCCTCGGCACAGAAGTGGCAGTCGACGATCTAGAACACCATCACCAGGGTGACATAAAAGTCCAAAGCATAGAGGAACCCAAAGATCCAGGACTCCCAACAAAGCATATGACTACGAAGACGACGAAAAGGAGATGGGGGCGTCATGCTTTACTCATAGGGTTCGCACCACGCCAGTACCCAAGGGTTTCAAACTACCCCATGATCAACAAAAATATGATGGATCTCAGGAGCCACAGTCATGGCTCTCGGATTATCTACAAGCAGTAAAAGTACTGGGAGGAACCAAGGAAACAGCAATGCAAAGTTTGCAATTACACCTCACCGGCGCAGCAAGGTCATGGTTGAGCAAATTAGAAAAAGAAACAATTGGAAGCTGGGAGGAGCTCACAAAGCAATTTACGAGCAACTTCAAATCAACATATAAATGGCCAGCGTCCATAGAAGAAGTCAAAGCCTGCGTACAGCAATGCAATGAGACATTAAGAGCGTATATCCAAAGGTGGAGCATTATCAAAAATTCAGTAGTAGAAGTCTCAGACGAAAGAGCAATAGATGCATTCACACTCGGATTGCGGCGAGGAGACCTAGTCGAAGAGATGGGCAGGCTTAAGCCGAAAACAGTATCAGATCTATTGCATATAGCAAACTGGTTCGCAGACGGAGAAGATGCGTGCAACAACAAACGAACGCGATCACCAGAGGATGATAGAGGAAACAGATATGGAGGCCAAAGGAGGAGATCTCGCAATTATGACAACTACGGCTCCCACAGCCAAGTAGCCGCAGGGTACAAAGACAATAGCTATCAAGGGAACGACCGTCGAAGCTCAGGGTACCGTAGCTACGGAAAAGAAGGCTACGGAAGCAGCAAAAAAATTCAGACAAGAGAACCCAGAGAGTACAACCCATCACCAGAAGATATGTTAAACGGACCATGTCACATACACTCTGCGTTTGTTGATGGGAAACGAGTATCCAGGCACGCGATGAAAGATTGCACGACGTTCTTGAAACTCCAGGAGGCAGCACTTAACAAACAAGCCGAAGCAAAACGGCAAGGATATGAAGGGAACATAAACAACGCGCCTGCAAGTCAACAAGGAAACAATGGAGTTCCTCAAGGTCAAGACCAGCCGAACCAGGGACGCGACAATGACGGAGGATATGTTCCATCTAAAGGGCACATCACAGCAATGATACAACTAGTGCCCAAGTCAAACAAAGAGGAGAAAAGCATAACTCGCCAAGTTAACCTCGCAGTAACTTCACCTCCAGCAACAACAGAATATCTACACTGGTCAGAGCAACCCATAGAATTCAGCAGGGATGATCACCCCATAACAGTACCTCGGCCAGGAAACATGCCTCTGGTACTCAAAGCCCAAATTGGGACATACGACGTCGACACAGTGTTTATGGATGCAGGAAGCGGAATAAATCTGATCTACGCAAAGACTCTATGAGCAATGCACATTTCATTAGAGTTCCTGAAGCCAACTGACTGTTCCTTCCACGGAATCGTCCCAGGGAGTGCCAACTATCTACTAGGTCGAATAGCACTCAACGTTTGCTTTGGGAATCGACAAAACTACAGAAGAGAGAAGCTCAACTTCGAAGTCATGGACTGGCCATCACAATATCACGCGATCCTCGGGCGACCCGCGTTTTCGCGATTCATAGCAGTACCTCACTACACATACCTGGTACTAAAAATGCCAGGACCCAATAGAATTATCACAGTAAAAGGAAGCTCCGAGCTATCGGATCTATGCGACAAGGAATTTCACAAGATGGCCCAAAACTTCGGCATGATGGCAAGCTACGGAGAACCCAAAGACAAGGCAAAAAAGCGTGACTACAGGAGTCGCACAACAACGCGAAGGGCACCCAGCAGGGCCAGAGGTGAAAAAACCACGGGTGCAGTCATCAGAACAAGAGAAGTCTACAAGAGAAGAGGAGAAGACCTCGGTGACATAGGCAACGAGTACAGCAAAAAGTAGAGTAGAAAAATAAGGCTGTAAAAGCCACGAGCTATTCCAGGGCAATGCCCTCTAGATCCAGAACACAGGTCATTGGCCGGATCTCTTGGGACACCACATGTATCTTACATTACAAGCATAAATAAAGACATAGTTCCTCCTATTCGAGTTTACGTGTCTCCATTATCTAAAACGAAATCGCGGCAAATGCACTAAGCAAGGAATGCCTTGAGAAATTTTCTAGTAAGAAAAACGCAGGAGACGAGAACTTTTGAGTTTCACACACAAAGCATAACACGCAGTAACATGCTATACTGTTGGCTGATCTGAGTCATCCACGTTGAAAGGGTTCAAGTAGTGATGCTCACGGAAAAACCTCACGTCCTCCTGCAGTAACCTTGAAATAATCCTTCTCGCGGGCTGCAGCATGGCATCCATATGGACACCAAGCGTAGCATGCCCTGGAGGCAACCCTTCCGACATCGAGTCGTAATTAAGCCTTGGATGCCATTTCCGCATCCATCCAAGGGCAAAATTTGCACCAGCAATCAAATTGAGCTTTATCAAAAGATGAACCCGCTGGCTTGTCCTGAAGGTTTCGAGCAATTGTCTAAAATCCCTCGGCAGTGGGTTGCGGGGGAGCATAACAGAGTACATGGTCGTCAAAGATGCTTGACAACCATCAATCGCTTCCCCAATATGTTGAGCATGATCTTGAAGAAGCACAATGGCACAACGTCGCCTGGGATCAGACCACAAACTGTCGGTTCCCTCTGATGCTTTCTCGAGAGCCGCGGTTCGCTCAGCAACCCAACGAGTCTCACCAACAAGGTCCAGGCAAGTACCTGAGACACGAAAAGATATTAACCAACAATAGTGGAGTAAAAGGAAAAGGAGAAAGGTTGCTGAGGAACCTTACATCGCAACATCTCACAGACAGACTCAACGATACCAACAAGAAAGGAGTCGCATTCTTCAAGGTGCACGATTCTGGCCACCAGACTCGACACTTTATCCTCAAGTGTGGATATCTGTTTCATAAAGCCGCAAGATTTGCTGGCCTTGTCCAAAGCAATTATTGCCTAGCGCTTCATCAAAGATAAACGACCTTCAAGGTCCAAAATCCTCGAAGAATACTCAGTACATCGACAAGAAGAACGTGGAGGCGAAGAAGCTCCGGAGTCGAACATGTTGGCGGGAGGTGATTCCCGACCACGATCTGGCGACCCACCAGCACGCATAGGCTGGAAGCCAACAGAAAGAAAAGAAAACATCTCAGAAACTCAATCAAGCATGACATTTCATAAAGGAAAAGTATTTACAAAGAGTACAAGTCCCTTGACTGGCTCTTGGGCAAAATATAGACAAAGTTTACTACACCAAAAGAAATGTAGATTACAAGGGGAGACTAAGTCTACGCCACCTCATCATCAGGATCTGTGGCAGACGTAGGCGCGGAAGAGGTAGCACCAGCGTTGGGCGGAGGCATCGACCCACTTGTCACAGGAATAGAAGGAATTGGAGTAGAAGTCGAAGAAGCCGCTGAAGGAGTGATAATGGACACGATGTCCGGCGCGTATTTCTTCGCCTTCTCAAAGAAACTCAGCAACTCCGAAAGAGGCCGACCATGAGAAGAGCTAACCTTTTCCCAGTCAACCTCCTCGCCATGTGAATAGGCAAGGGCAATAGCCCCTTCGGCGCCCCGTTCACCGAGCGACTCTTCATCAATAAGATCAGGTCATCAGCGGTGTTGAAGGCGGTGGCAAGCTTCTTGAGGTCAGCAGCAGGCATATCTGCTTTCTTCTTCTGCCACAACCCGATAGAAAACCGCGTTAGCACGCGACGAGTCAACTCGAGAACTTCCTGGATAGATATCCAGTGCAACTCAAGCAAATTCACCGCTGCCATGAGAGGATCCTCGTCAACTGGTTGCAGCGGCGATAAGGATACCCCAATTTTCTCTACAAGTAGAAACAAAAAAGGAAAAATAAGTGACCATCCGCAAAATGAGCAAGCAGACAATGAAAAAGAGCAGAAAGAAACTTACCACCAGCAAGAGCCGAAACTCGGTTCAAACGCTTGGTGATGGCTTCTTACCTCTGAATGCGCTCCTGGTTAGCATCAGCAAGTGCCCTCTCCGCTTTCTTCGCCTTGGTTGTTGTCGCTTTCGCAGATTTCTCAGCAGTGGTCTTAGCGGTTGCGGCAACATCCCAGGCTTTTTGGGAAGCTTCGAGTTCGGCTTCAAGGGATGCTATGCGAGCATTGGCCGTCACCAAAGCATCTGCAGCATGTCAAAGAGAAAAATGAAGTCAAGAAGAGAATCCGAAGAAAATCAGCGAGACAAGCAGAAGGAAGAACACAATAAAAAAAGCTTACCCTCGGAAGCTGACGCATTCAATGCCCAAGCAATGAACTTCTTCATCAAAATCTATAAAAGGAATATGAGTAGAAAAGCCAAACAAGTCAAAGAACAAGCCGTAGGGGAAAGAAAGTACTACATCATCACCAGGAGTCACCGGTCGATGGGTATCAAGAGAAGTGCTAATCGCAGCCGCTTTCTTTAGACGCTTAGAAGCATGAGATTTATCCTTCTTGACAGGGGCCTCTGGCGCCTTTACCACAGCACCGGCCTCCGAAGAGGGCGGTTCATTGGAAGCAGGAGGTATCAGCAGCGGAGAGGTGCTAGTTTTCCCCGTCGGCTTCTCGTTGTCACTACAAAAGAAGTGAAAATCAAACACTTCAAGTAAGCCGAAAGGAAAGTGAAAGATAAAATTTCGAGTTTGTAAAAAACTCACGAGTCTAAAAGGTCGTAAAGTTCGTCATCTTCATTGGGAGCAGAAGGCTCCCCGACAGCAGCCTTGGAAGTAGAGGTACTCGAAGGATTGAGTTCCTCAACACGCTTCCTCTTTTTATCGACACCAAGATCTTTGGAAAGTACAGGAGGAGGCGATGTAGTCGAGCTGGTTCTTTCTAGCGAATCTTTGGCTTCATCTTCGTCTTGGCTGTCCTCAGCCTCGGGGGCTTCAGACGCAGCAGAGACAGGAGCATCCTGAATAGGTCCTCCCTCTGGAAGAGGAGGGGCGAGAAACAAGGGACTGGTGATCCTGGAAGAAAAATAAGTTGAAATTTATAAGAAAAATAGTGATAAGATAAAGAAGACGAATAAATGAAGATAGTGCATATACCGCAGGCAAGGGATGCTCGAAGTCGAAGAAACCAGCAGCCAAGCCAGAATTTCATGATCTTTCGTGAGAGTAGTCAGAGCTCTCACTCGCTTGTCGAGATCCTTCTTGTCCATAAGATCATAGATACTCGAGAAGAATCTCCCAAGCCAGAGAATGACCAAAGTTTTGAAATACCGATGCTGAAGAAGCTGAACTCGCCGTCGTAGAAAAAATGCATAAGTTGAGTCCCTGACAACGCACCCCCGCTACCATCTTCAGACCCTGGATGCGAGCTAGCAAGTGGCTTGATATCCTCCATCTCAGCTTCTGTGGGGAGGAGAATCCCACGAGGCCAATTTCTTCAGATCTTTAGCGGCATTGATACGTCTCCAACGTATCCATAATTTTTGATGCTCCATGCTTGTTTTTACACCATTTGCTTAGTGTTTCGTTACACTTCATGGCATTTTTATGCATTTCCGGAACTAACCTATTAACGAGATCCACAGTGCCAGTTCCCTATTTTCTACTGTTTTTGTGTTTCAGAAATGCTACACAGGAAATATTCTCGGAATTGGACGAAACAAAGCCAGACGTCCAGATATTTCACGGAGCTTCCAGAACACCGAAGAGGAGACGGCAGCCGAGCCAGAGGGCGGCCAACACCATAGGGCGGCGCAGCCTAGGGCTGGCCCGTGCCCCTAGTGGTGTGGGCACCCTGGTCCACCTCTGATGCCACCCATTCGCCTATAAAGACCCCCGACGGGAAAAACCTAAATACCCGATCACTTTCCAGAACACCATCGCGATCCGCCGCCGCCGTCGACCCGAAGATCGGGAGGGTCCAGAAGCTCTTCCGGCACCCTGCCGGAGAGGGGAATTGCCACCGGAGGTCTTCTTCATCACCATGCTTGCCTCCGGCGCGATGAGTGAGTAGTCATACCTTGGACTATGGGTCCATAGCAGTAGCTAGATGGTTGTCTTCTCCCCCATGTGCTTCATGTTTAGATCCTCGTGAGCTGCCTTACATGATCGAGACTACCTTTATGTAATTCTACATGTTGTGTTTGTTGGGATCTGATGAATATTGGTGTTATGATTGAGTTGATGTACTGAATATTATCTTATGTTATCTCTATGTTGTTTTGATCTTGCATGCTCTCCGTTGTTAGTAGCTATCTTGGCTGAGTAGTTGCTAGTGACTCCAAGAGGGGGTATTTATGCTCGATAGTGGGTTCATGCCTCTATTTAATCTGGGGGAGGGACAGAAACCTCTAAGGTTGTAGATGTGTTGTTGCTACTAGGGGGAAAACAACATTCATATGCTCGAGGAATGCTTTGTTTACATTACACACTTAGCTTAATGCAGTTATCTATTGTTCGCAACTTAATACTTGTGGAGTTCTCGGATTGATTCGCCACAAGTGGATTATTAGTCATAGATGCAGTTGGATGGCGGTCTATGTATCTTTGTAATGCCCAGAGTAAATCTCATAGTGATCCTCTCGACATGCAACGTTGTCTTTATTCTATCATTGCCCAAATGTAATTTGTTTACCAGCAATGTGTTATTTTATCTTCTGGAGAGACACCACTAGTGAACTGTGGACCCCGGTCCTATTTCCTTTAGATTGCTATCACCTGTTTACTTTACTCGCATTGTTTACTTTACGTCATATACTATTACTATTTTCCACTCGATTACGCTCACTTTCCTTTGTTTCAAGCAAACCGGTGAGATTGACAACCTCATCGTAAGTTGGGAGCAAAGTATTTGGTTGTGTTGTGTGCAGGTTTCCGCGTTGCTACTGGTTGAAGACGAGTCAACAAGTGTCGTAACGGCGCCCTTGTTGGAGTGTTAGTAGGCTTAGTCAGCATCACCTTCTGGAGTTTTGGCTTTTTCTGGATTCGACATACTTGGTTTCTTACTGAAGAAAATTTGCTATATACTCATCATACCTTCCTCTTGGGTTCCCAACTGGGTGGTTATCCTGCCCGCATCAAGCAATAAATTTTCTGGCACCGTTGCCGGGAAAAAAAGACTTCTGCAAGGGGAGTTTTGCACGCACATCCTTTACTTTGTTTTAAGTTTTGCTTTACTTTATTTTTACTTGCATCGTTTTATCAAAAACCCCAAAAAATAGTATCCTTGATAGTTGTTTTAATTGTCTGCTTTTAGTTTTGCTAGAATGGCTACTCCTAAAAACACCAAGTTGTGTGACTTTACTAGCACTAATAATAATGATTTTATCTGCACTCCTATTGCTCCACTTGCTCCTGCTGCAAATTTTTATGAGATTAAGCCTGCTTTGTTGAACCTTATTATGAAAGAGCAATTTTCTGGTGCTAGTGCTGATGATGCTGCAGCTCATCTCAACAATTTTGTTGAGCTATGTGAGATGCATAAATATAAGGATGTTGAAAGTGATATTATTAAGCTTAAGTTGTTTCCTTTTTCTTTGAGAGGAAAAGCTAAGGATTGGTTGTTGTCTTTGCCTAAAATAGTATTTATTCATGGGCTAAGTGTAAGGATGCTTTTATTGGTAGATATTATCCTCCTAAGATTATAGCTTTGCGTAGCAATATTATGAAGTTTAGTCAGTTTGATAATGAACATGTTGCTCAAGCTTGGGAAAGAATGAAATCTATGATCAAGAATTGTCCCACTCATGGACTGACTACTTGGATGATTGTCCAAACTTTTTATGCAGGACTGAATTTTTCTTCAAGGAACCTACTTGATTCAGCTGCTGGAGGCACTTTTATGTCCCTTACCTTGGGCACCGCAACAAAGCTTCTCGACAATATGATGGTAAATTACTCTGAATGGCACACCGAGAGAGCTCCACAAGGTAAGAAGGTAAATTATGTTGAGGAAACCTCTTCCTTGAGTGATAAGATCGATGCTATTATGCTTATGCTTTCAAATGATAGGACTCATGTAGATCCTAATAATGTTCCTTTGGCCTCTTTGGTTGCTCAAGAAGAGCATGTTGTAAACTTCATTAGAAATAATAATTTTAACAACAATGCTTATAGGAACAATTTTGCTAGTAACAATTATAGGCCATATCCTTCTACCAATGGTAATGGATATGGTAATTCTTATGGTAATTCCTCCAACAACACTAGGGCCATGCCCTCCGAGCTTGAGGTAATGCTCAAGGACTTCATCGGTAAGCAAAATGCTTTTAACAAGTCTGTTGAGGAAAAGTTAGGCAAAATTGATATTCCTGCTTCTAAAGTTGATAGCCTTGCTCACGATGTTGAACTTCTGAAATTAAAAGTGTTGCCTAATGATGTGAAAGAGAACAATCCTTTTGCTACTGCTAATGCTATCCAAGTTAGAATTGATGAAAATGTTAGGATGCTAGCAGAATTGCATGCCAGGTGGGCAAGAAGAGATGATGGCTAGAAAGATGAAGGTAGTACCATTACTACCTCTAATGATGTTATTCCTAATGCTAGCAATCCTCTTACTTTGATTGGTGTAGAGAAAACTCCTACTCCTTGTGTTAAAAAGCCTAAAATAGCTAAAACTTTTTCTCAAAAGAGTGCTGAAATTTTTCGGAGTGTGGGAGATGATAGCTTTATTTCCTTTAATGATTTTGATGTTGATGGCTGCAATATATCTGAAGTTATTTTGTTCTTGCAAAAGCTTGCTTTGACTCCTAATGCTAGTTCTTTAAATGTCGCTTTTACTAAGCATATTACCAATGCTCTTATGAAAATTAGGGATGAAAAGTTGAAGCAAAAAGCTTCTATTCCCAAGAAGTTAGAAGATGGTTGGGAACCCATCATTGATATGCATGTTAATGGTTTTGATTGCCATCCTTTATGTGATCTAGGCGCTAGTATTTCTATTATGCCTAGAAAAATTTATGACATGCTTGATTTACCACCGCTTGAAAAGTGTTATTATGATGTTCCTATTGCTGATGTTGCTAAGAAGAAACCTTTGGGAAGGATTAATAATGTTCTTATTATGGTTAACAATAACCTTATTCCCGTTGATTTTCTTGTCATGGATGTTGAATGCAATGCTTCATGTCCTATTATTTTGGGAAGACCTTTTCTTCGAACTGTAGGTGCCATCATTGATATGAGGGAAGGCACCATCAAATATCAATTCCCACTCAAGAAAGGTATGGAACACTTCCCTAGAAAGAGAAAGAAATTAGTTTTTGACTCTATTCTTAGAGCAAATTATGAGCTTGATGCTTCATCACTTGATATTACTTTATTCGCATTTTCTGCACCTAGCTCAAAGGCGTTAAAGAAAAGCACTCTTGGGAGATAACCCAATGTTTTTACATTCAGTTCTTTTTCTTTTATTTGAGTCTTGGAAGTTATTACTACTGTAATAACCTCTCCTAATCCTTTTTATTTCGTTTTTGTGCCAAGAGAAGCCTAATTTGAGTGAGGTAAGATTTGGGGATGTTGCTGTCCTGAAACAGTTTTCGGTGCTGCACCGTAAAAATTCGTGAAAATTCTCTGTATATCTTTTGGACCTGCGATTTATTGTGCATATGCCCCAGGTTATATCCAAACTTCATTAGTTGAACACTTTTTGATTGAGCAACATAAAAACCCTCTAAAAATTTGACCTTTGTCAGCTGTTCTGTTTTGACAGATTTCTGCCAATATTTGTGTTTGCCGCTTTATCGCTTTCTTTTTGAGTTCTTTTGATCACGGAACTTTGGGGAAGTTGCTACAGTATATGCTTTATATGTGGTGGTATGAGTGAAACCTGAAGCAAAAGGGTTGATTCAATG
>QXEO01001799.1:0-22729 GCA_007115705.1 Dactylis glomerata
ATGCAAGTTTCATTCAAAGGTCGAAGCATATTGAGGTACGCTACCATTGGATTCGAAACGTGCTGAGTTCCAAAACAACTAAACTTGAGAAGGTGCACACAGATGACAATGGGGCTAATATGTTGACCAAGGTGTGACAAGAGCAAAGCTCGATGTGTGCGGTCGGCTCGCCGGCATGACTGCCGGTAGGCAGTGAGACCCTCCATGATGTCGGGAGGGGGAGTTCGTTGGGCCATGTCCCTCCTATGGAGGTGTGTGGCAGCCAACATCAGCCTAAGAAGTCTAACACGTATCAACCGTTGATCGAGGTTCGCATCCAACAGCTGAGGTGCCTCCTTGGGAGGTATAAAGGAAAAACCCTAGCCACTTTGGTGGCTATGACTGAGAGCAAGTGAGCAAGCCAAGAACGTGGCTGCTGCTGTGAGAGGGTGAGAAACACTAGAACACTACAACCAAGTGAGAAGGGGACGACGAAGAGGTGAATCTGTCCAGATTTCTGAGATCTGACCGGTCTGTCTTCAAGCTGGTGTTTGGAGGCTCAAACGTGCTTGGATTGGCTCCAAACTTGGTGAGCTCGTTCCTTACTTTGAGTACTTCGATCCAGTTACACAGTTTGAGATTTGGGTCAGTGGAGGTTCAGATTTGAGAGCAGTTTTATCAGGTCGGACTGCTGCTTTCAGCACAGAGCAGTTTTGGGAGACAAACAGTTTAGGTAGGCAATCGGTGTTCGATTAAGCTAATTTTTGGTCAGTATATTGGGAACTCATATGTCTACTTGTGTACCAAGTTCCGTGGTTTGGATCTGCGGTTTGAGAGCAGTTCGCTGATTGCTAAAGAGGACAGAAGCTGTGATATCTCTGTCTTTGTTGTATCTTACCTTTGTGGTTGTTGTTGTTGTTGTTGTTGTTGTTGTTGTGTTGTGTTGTTGTTGTTGTTGTTGTTGTTGTTGTTGTTGTTGTTGCCGGTGGGCAACAAGGAGAAGTGTGTTGTAATCTCTAGATGTTCTAGAAAGACTCTGTACCAAGGTTGCTCATAGTGAAGCTTGCGTAGACCGGTTGGTCCACACCCGTGGTTTTTCCCTCCTCACCTTGAGGAGGTTTTTCATGTAAATCCTCGTGTCACTTGTGCATTGTGATTGTGTCTATATTTCCGCTGCATCTATTGGTTGAAACTATCCTCAAGATTATTCACACAAGCAAGTAGTGGTTTGTCCGGGTTGTGCGTCACGCCCGGGCTCTCCCCATAACACACGCTTGACGACGAGCCACGACGCCGGAGGGGAAACTGACGCGCGTGGTGACCGTGGTGTGCACGCAGTTTGTGCGGAGCCCTTGTCGACGATCCTGGCGCTCCGACCGTGCTCCGTCCAGTATCGACGGAGAAGACCGAGGCAGATTCCCTAGTGCGGAGGTCGTAGCGGGGATGGCGTGGTTCAACCGGATGCGAGCTTGCCAAGCTCTCGGCCATGGCGTCGGATCGATGAGCACCCAAGTCAATCAGGCAAAATAATGTCAAAGATCTTCCTAGCAGCAGCAAAAGATGGCACCTCTTCCTCTAGGCTCCACTCCTTACGGTGTGGCCGCCGGAGATGGTGACGACGGGGTCGTGAGTTACGGCGGCGTTCGGGTACCGGAATCCTCGTATATGATGTGTTACACGGGATTAGATATGGAACTCGGTGGCCCGCTTAATTAAATAAGATAATTAAGGAATTAGACTTAATTGCCCTTTGAGTTTAGGGGAGGGGGGTGTACCGAAGCATTGGCCTTAAGGTATTTGGGAAACTCTTGGCAGTTCCATACATGGGTACTAAAATTTTAAAAAGTTATCTCTCATTTATTTCTTTAGTTTCATCTGAGACACTACAATTTAATCTATTGTCTGGTACTGGCTCCATTGGTTAAAAATGGGGAATTTATATCTCTCTCAAATATAAAATATCTCCCTCGGTCAGTGGTGGTTCGACAGAAAAATCAAAATATGTTGACTGCACAAAGACGGTTCTTCTGAAATTTGGTAGGTTCAGTACTTCTATAGAATCTGTTCTTATGTATGATCAGTTTATCTGAGTACATATCTTTTGTGAAAATTACACACATTTTCTCTATGCTTACTTAAAATCTAGATTTTGTTCACTAACTTTATGCGAACCTTATATTTTGGTACACAGGGGATGTAGGTGAAACCCCATGTAGGCAACATGTTTGGCATTAATTGGATTCGAGACATGGAAAGCAATACCACTTAATCATGGTGAAGCTATTGAAGCAAAACAAGATTGAAAGCTGGTGTAGCCATAACAGTTCAACTTGCTAATAACTGGGGATTCTTCTCAACAAAGCGACTATGTATTATGCAAATAATAATGTAGTTTTGTAAATCAAGATGAATTAGCCTTATATGGAATACACGCAAGTATTTTCATCTCTACTACTTATAAAGGCACAAACTGTGAAGGAAAATAAAATTCTCACCGTCCATCTCTATTTCTATCTCTATATATCTCTATCTCTACTACTTATAAAGGCACAAACTTAGACAGGAAAATAAAATCCTCACCGTCCATTCACCTATATCTCTATCTCTGCTACTATCTCTATCTCTATCTCTATCTCTATCTCTGCTACTTATCTCTACATCTCTACATCTCTACACTATAATCTCTACATCTCTATCTCTACATCTCTATCTCTACATCTCTACAACTTATCTCTACATCTCTACAACTTATCTCTACATCTCTACATCTCTACAATCTCTACAACTTATAAAGGCACAAAACTTGGGCAGGAAAATAAAATCCTCACCGTCCATTCACCTATATCAAACGATCCATATTGAGTCGTTCTCCCCACCTCTCCACCAAAAATTACGTGACCTTCTGCCCCTCCCGCATCATCTCCGCACTTGACCGGCCACGGCAGAAAAATTGAAAACAGCGAGATCTCGCCCGCCTCCTGCCCTCGCGGTGCTGCTCCACCGCCTTCTACGGATGCCTGCCCACGTCTGCTGCACCTAGTTCCATGAACGCACCCGCCTGCCCTCGCAGCGCTACGCTGCCGCCGCCGCCGACGCTGCCATCCTCTTGGATGGCGACGCCATCTGCGGGCTCCTCTCCGTCTCTAGGCATACGATGCTATTTGAGATAGTTACGCGATCTGTAATCTCCCCTACTATGCAGCTACGCTGACGGTTTTGACTTGCAGAGATCCTCGCCAGTCGCCACCAGCAGGTCAGTAGCCTCATAGGCCCAGCCGTATTGTGAGACTTTTCGGCAAACACCTTGCGTGCAGAGGCAAGTCCCTCCAAGGAACAACTGTTTTGCCTTGATGTCTAACCGATATGCTTCTGCAGCTCCCAGTGCAGCCTCGATGCCTTCGCGCGCTGGCTTTTGCACTTCACCGGGCACGTCAGCCTCCACGATGGGTCGCCATGAGAAAATCCCCCAATACCTTGCAATGGCTTTGCGTTTTGCTTTCTAATTTATTTAGCACTGTGATATTTTTTGGACGCGCAAGCAAGATTCAGTGCAAGGGGCAGCTTCTGGGGTCCTATAAAGTGCACAGGAATTGTGGAGCACACGCCCGTTCCTTTGAATAGGAGATGCCAAACATAGTTGTCTCAAAATCGAAAACTGCAAATGGTGCTCGGGTCCAGGGAGCCCGCTCGCTCCAAATGTCCACTCTCACTCAAATTCGAAAATCCACAGTGCTATTTTTGGTACAGTTTTGATGATATATTATTTTTTAAATGACAAATTCAGATTGTGGAAGTTCATGATATTAGTGAGATGATGTTAGTGGTTACCTTAAAGAGCAAGTATTGCATAGTTGTCGCCTATTCAGAAGATAACGACTTCATGTAGCTGATATCCAGAGATGCATTAGTAATGCTCATCCCTGAGATTGGTCCATTGTCCTTTTATACACTTGGGCAGTATGTTTGCACAAGACAAGTGCGAACCAACTGCAGATTTAAGCCTTAGTGAGTGTATACCAACTGGACAGGTAGAAGATGCTATGGTATTTTACATTTTAAAGAAATTGCTAATTTCAAGGATCAACTTGGATTAGACCTGCATTTTGCAGGTAATTATCTTATTGTATTTAGAGTTTTCTTTTGATTCGTATCGGGAGGAGCAAGACAACATACTGCAGATTGGTCACTACGCCGTGCAAATTTATGATGGCATATGTGTATCTAAGTTTGTTAATCCCCTACTCTCCTCTTTTTCTTTGCAGGATTATGTTCATAATCAGGGGCATGCTGACCAAAATCTACAAGCATTCCTTCCAATTTCACTTTATTTTTTTCCAGTAATTGCTGTAGATACGTACAAAAGGGAAATCTATGGTGTCATCCGACAGGATAATATTACAGTTCATTTAAAACATTTATTAGCTTATTAAATTATTAATGCTCCCAGTTTGGAAGTACTTTGTGTTTTTCTGTGTATACTTTGCTGATATTCAACTCATCACTTGTAACTTGGTCCTTTGTAAAATGTAAACAGGTCATGCTCTTGGCTTGGTCCTTGTCATGTGAGATGTATGGATATGATACAGATGTGCACTTATAGTTCCAGCAAGGTTATGATGATAAATGGGTTAGTTCATGCTTCACTGAGTACTCGGGTACCTGATCTACTACGGTATCCACACTGAATAATTTATCTGATTAACTGCCACAAGAATAAATGTAGAAGACATAGGCTAAGACTTACATGAAATTTGCTTAAAATGACCTGAGAACAAGTGCAGAGTTAAGAGAGGCCATACCCCCTCTGAATCATGTATGCACTAAATCGCAAATATTAATTGAATGATAAAATGCTGCTCCTGATAAACTGAAAATGTGCTGCTCCTGGTACGATCAGTTACTAAAAATGTGCTGCTCCAAATAAACTCTGTCACCCGACCTACGGAATGAACACTCTTACATATCTGATCCCATAGAGTTATCAGCTTTCATAGTAAGCTTCTACAAAGTTCCTTCCTCTACGATGCGGTTGTTTGAGAGAAGGCTCAAGATGGACGTTTTGCAAGCTAATTTATAAGATCTGGGCACTATCATAACATGTAATTTTTTTATCAAAGTATAACTGATCCAACAATCATTGCGAAGTGTGGTGGCTATATGCAAAATCGAAATCATACTTTCCATTGTTATTGCCATGTGTCATGTATTTTTTGAATGTTCCATATTGTGGTTTATTTTGTCTTCGTCTTAACAAAAGACGTGCGTTGCACGTGCCTGTTTACTAGTCATTACTAAGAGTTCAGCGGTCCGTGTTTTCTTCTCCATGTCTATATGTTGGTCTTATTTTCATTGTCCTTATAAAGGATATTATATCAATAATAAATTCATATTACATGCGATGACTCCGCAGCAACGCGCGGGATATCATCTAGTTTCTTATAAAACAATAGCCCACTAAGATGCATTTATGCATGTCTACCTCAATATGTAAATAATCCACACCACCTAGTATATTAGCCAACCATTTATTCATTTCATCCCACTGGCATTAACTAATAGCTATATCCGTTCCAATGAATAAGGTCTATATTTTTTCTAAGAAGTCAAACTATATAAAATTTGATCATGTTTTAGAATAAATTTTTAAGAATGTACGTACATTTCAAAATCAACATCGTTAGATACATCATGGAATATATTTCCATATGATGTCTATAAAACATTATCTTTACTTTTATTTATAAAGGAATAAACTAGACAGGAAAATAAGATCTAGACCGCCTATCCATGTTCATCCAATAATCCATATTCGTTTGTTCTTCCCACCCCCTCGCACGAAAATTCTGACCCCACGCCCACGATCCTATCGCACCAATAGAGTAAAATACATGGTTAGAGCATCTGCAGCAGTGACACTAAAATAGCGCAGTGCTATAATAATTGTTTTTTTACCGTGCGCGTGCTGTAAACTCCTCCAGTGGAGGCGCGATTTTGACGCGCTGCAAAAATATTGCGCGACGCGACATTTTGCGCTATCTCGCGCCTCATATTTCCGGCTCCAACTACAGCGCCGCGCTATCTCTCGCTCGCGCGGGAACACGCAACCGCTCGGAAAATTCACCCGCGCCCGTGACCTCTCCACTCCCAAGAACACATGATTTGATGGCACACCTGAAACTTGCATCCCCTAGGTGAACACATATGTTTATGAGGAAGCTGAACATGGCAGATTTCATTAGATGAAATATTCCTCCCGTTCCAGACCCGTCACCCCCCCTCCGCGCGGCCACCAGCGCAACTCCGGCGATAGACGGCTCCTCTGGCACCCCTCCAACCCCTCCCTACTCCGTCCCCCCCTCCCCCCGCTGTCAGCGCCGGCGCAATCCCGCCACCGACCGCGCCAAACCCTAGCGGTGGCGCCGGGAACGCCGCCGCAGGGTCGGCCGGCACTCGCGCCCTCTTCATACCGGCGCGGACAAGCACCGGCGCAACGCTGCCGCCCATCGCACCACAGAAGGGGAAAAGCACGGCCACAAAGCGCGGCGCGGCGGCGGCTCCCAAACCCAAGGCGCCGAGGAACAGCGCCGCAACTCGTCGCGCGCAGGCTATACCGGTCCCCCAAAGCCACCCACCTCTGCTCTGCCTCCACCGGCTACTCGACGGGCGACGCCAACCGCGGCCGCTGTCGCCGCGTGCAACATGCTTGATGAAATTGAAACAAGGTAAAAATTCTCTTTTTTGTTGTTTTTTAGATACATATGCATGTTTTTCTAGGATTGTGATATGTGCATACAATGTAGCATTGATGACAAAAGTTTCTTGCAGACTATGGAGGTTGCCGATTCATCTTGTGCTCAAATGCAAAATGTAGATGAAAATTTCATGGATGAGGAGGTGGATGAGGAGTATGAGGAGGTGGATGAAGAAGGCGAGGGCATGGTGGAAGCGCCGGCCGGGAGGAAGGCAAACTGCACCGTTGATGAGGATGTGTTGCTTTGCAAGACTTGGTTGAAGATTGGGATGGATCCGTCAGTTGGCACAGACCAAAGTAGAGACACATATTGGATAAGAATGAAGGAGTACTTTGATGCCAACAACACAAGTGGAGTTTGTCGCACCTGATGGGTTTGTAGCATAGAAAATAAAAAAATTCCTACGCATGAACACGTAAACTAGCCAAGAACATCTACGAGATGGTAGCAACGGAGACTAACCCTCGAAGACCGGTAGCGGGGATTACGTTCCCGCACAAACATTGCCGATGGAGAGTCGAGGAAGACGCACGTAGTTGACGTAGTCGTTCACTTGACGTAGTCGACGTAGTGGTTCACTTGACGATCACGAGATCGTGTACACGGCGCCACAACTGGCGGCGCCCCATACTCGGTCACACGTACGGTTCGGTGACGACCTCCATGCCCTCGGTCCAGTAGGGCAGCGGAAGTAGGGATCCGCCGGTACTCCTCCTCCTCCACTTCTCCAAGTGTTGGTGGCTAACAATTTCGGCAGCGCTTTGCTTAAGCAACAGCCATGGTGTGGAGCAACAAGGTGGGGAATGGAAGGAACTAAGTGTAGGGAGAAGAGGAGTATGTCCAACATATATATAGGAGAGAGGGGGCAGACACCCATGAGGGGTGCGGCCAGCCCCTCCCCTTTTCTCCTCTTCATAGTGGTGGTAACCCCCTCCTTCATGGAAAGGTAACCCCCCTCATCAAATGAGTAACCCCCATTTTAATTTTGCATGACATTCAGGTTAATTAAAATCCACACTTCTTGAATTAATAAAACATTTTTATTTCTTTAATATTTGTTAATTCAATCAATTAACAAACATTAACATTTACCCCCTCGAGTCATTTTGATATACCAAAATAGTTTCGGTACTTTTCTGAAACAACCCCTGTGCTGTCCAATAATTCAGCCAGAGTTCCAAATCCACTCAAAACGCATCAGCGAACCTTAAGTGTGTCACCCTATGGTTCATGAATAACGTGGACATGATCGAGACTTCTCTCCGATCAATAATCATCAGCGGGATCTGGAAATCTATGACGACTCCCACTTACTCAACGATGAATCTAGTGATCGTGTGAACCTTTAATGAACATAGTTAATTCCTTTTGTCTCGTGATATTATTACTTGTCTGAGATCCGATCATTTGGTATCAACCATACCTAGTTCGATCTCGTTCCTGACAAGTCTCTTTACTCGTTCCGTGATAATGCATTCCCGTGACCTAGTCACATGCTTGCAAGCGATTCTAATGCAATATCACCGAGAAGGGCCCAGAGAATATCTTCCGGTCATCGGGTCGGACAAATTCCACTCTTGATCCATGAGCCTCAACTAATACTTTCAGAATACCCAAATCAACCTTTATAATCACCCTGTAACGGTGTGACGTTTGATATCATCAAAGCACTCTTCCGGTATCAGTGATTAACATGATCTCATGGTCTGAGGATTAGAACTATTTTGTATGAGTTTGATATAGCAATGAACTTGATGACTTGATCGTATTGCTATTCTTACTATGGGTGTGAGTGTTCATCACATCATTCTTCTAATGATATGACCCCGTTATTAACAACATCCAATGTTCATGATCAGGAAACCTTGATCATCAGTTAATCAACGAGCTAGTATAAAAGAGAGGCTTTACTAGGAACCTTTTTAGTTTATTAATCATACAAGTATTAATGTTTCCAATTAATACAATTCTAGCATGAGAAATAAACATTTATCACAAACATGGAATATGATAATAACCACTTTATTATTGCCTCTCGGGCATATTCCCTTCAGTCTCCCACTTGCACTAGAGTCAATAATCTAGTTGATACTTGCGTATATAACACTTATGGCTTTCACGTGTTATCCGTACACGTTACATGTGGTTAATCTGATCTCCAGATCTGACACTTTCAGTTCTGTGTGTATTTGCATGTCTTTGCGTCTTTATGCATCACTCATTCTCAAATGAGATAGTTGGGTATAAATTTGGTCCTTAGGTGAGACCTTAGTTCCTTTAGCTAAAATCATGTTGTCACTATTATCGCACAATAGATCTTCATAGTAATAGCCATCTTGGAACTACACCTAGTTTGATAACAAACTTCTTGACACAAATGCTCTCTTTTGCTACTTCTAAAGCAGCCATATACTCAACCTTTGTTGTAGAATCCATCACAATGTCTTAACTTTGGAACTCATCCAAATCCAACATGGAACTTCCTTCCATTACATTGTGCCGCCTAAACACATAGCTAAAATTGAGATAAACTTAATTTGTATCTTGTGACAAACTTAGTATCAATGTAACACTTTACAATGAACTATGTGTCACTTCGTCATTCATAATATATATCCTTAGTCCTTCCAAAGCACATAAGGATATCCTTACTATTGTCCAGTGATCATCTTATGACATTTACCACTCTGGTATATGCTCATAATATTTAGAGCATAGGACATATCTGGATATGTACATATCACGGTATACATGATCGATCAAATCATTTATGTGGCTTTACTCATCAAGTGTCAAAAACACCTGAATCTTGTTTCAACCTCTTCCATGCGGCAAGAACTTTTCTCGTCACTTCCATATTGAACTTCATTCAATATTTCATCTATGTATGTTGACATAACCATATTGGCACCTCAATCTATCTACATAGACATCGAGACCCAATATTTTGGTTTTGCCTAAGTCTTTCATTGAAATCTAATTTTAATAAAAATCTTAACCAGTGTCAATAAAAGATACATCATTTCCAATTAACAATATGTCTTCTACATAATGTACTAGAAATATGTCTCAGCGCTCCCACTTAATTTCTTGCAAATGCAAGCATATTCATTGTATCTGATGAAACTAAACCTTTTAATTATTTCATCACGGTGAATATTCCAACTCCGCGATGCTTACTTCAACCATTGAAGTTTGCATGCCTTTTAGCATCCTTTGAATTTACAAAACCCTTTGGACCATGTCATGTACATGTCCTAGGACACCATTCTATTAGAAGAATGTTCTCTTGTTTCTTCAACTAACATATACCAAACTTGGCATATGTTGTGGTTGCTACAGTAATCTGTCCAGACAAAATATCGCTATGAAAGATCAAATCTTGTCATAGTCAACTCCTTGAACATAATTGTAAATGGTTTTAACGATATGTCAACTATTTCATAGATGTTAAACATCCTTGTCTGTCTTTATAGATCCTAACACGTTCATTAGGCTTCATGCCTTTTGAGGGTCTTCCAAGTTCAGAAACTTGAATTCTCGTGTATGGAACTATCACGGATTTTATGGCTTCTAGCCATTTGACGGAGTCAGGGCCCATCATCGCTTCTTTGCATGTACTCGGTTCATCATTGTCAAACAATAATGATTCATTCTCAAATCTAACTATTTGATTGTTACCCGACTCACGCGGTTCAATAGGAACTTAGATATCTGTGACCACAACCTTTGAGGTACGGTAGCCATGCGCTTTGTGGCCGCCTCTGGGACACTTCCCGGCGCTGTGCTACTCAGCACATATAGCTTAGGTTCAATAACCCAATCAAAGTTCTATTGTCCTCCCACTTCACCTTTTGCGAAAAATTCCTTCTCAAGAAACTTGACGCTTTCAGCGACAAACACTTTTGTCTTAGGTGTTCTAAAGGAATACCCAACAGTTACTTTGGGATAACCTACAAAGACACATTTATCCGACTTTGGTTGTAAACATTTTACATATGCCTAGCATACCAAAATTTTAGAAAAGACAACTTGGGTTTTATCCCATGCCATAACTCATATGGTGTCATTTCAACGGATCATGATGGCGCTCTTTTCAGTGTAAAAGCGGTAGTCTCTAAAGCTTTATCTTTAAAAATATAATGGCAGTTTTACAGATGACACCTTTGATCCAACGATGTCAAACAAAGTTTAATTTCATCTCTCGAACACTCCATACTCCTATGGTGTTTCGGGAAATATAAGTCTATGGAACAATTCCTCAACTTTTAGGTGTTTGCTAAACTTGTAACTCAAATATCTTCCTTTATGATCAAATCATAAATTCTTTATTCTCTTGTTACAATGATTTTCAACTTCATCTAGAAATACTTTGAACAATATTCAAATATTTCATGCTTCTTCCTTATCAAGTAAATATACACATATATCTACTCAAATCATCGGTTAAAGAAAATGGAGTTCAAGAATTCACCACACACGACTACACATAATGGACTATATACATCAACATGTACAATATCCAATAAGTTAGTCGTCCATTCTTCTTTGGCCTACAAACGGAGTTTTAATCATCTCTAGGAAATTTTCACAAGTGTCAATTGATCCAAAATCAAAAGACTCCAAAATTCCATCAACATGGAGTTTCTTCATGTTTACTTTCCAATATGATTTAAACGGTGGTGTCACTCATAAGGGATCTTCTAATCATTTGTCTTGAGACATTTTTAGCGTCAGTATTATGGATGTGATTTCTCCAACAAGATAAGCGTTCATCCATCTTTTATGAATGCGGTAATAATTTGAACAACCATTGTTCTCATAATACCAAAACAAAATAACAATTATTCAAACAAATCTTGAAGGCTAGGTTTAATTCCAACGAAACACAATAACACTTTATTTGTTTTTGATGAGAATCATCCCATATTCATTTGCTAGTTAATTAGGCCATTGTAGTTCTTGTATTGCGTTGTTTGTATGACAGTTCATACCAACCAATTTAGTATCAAATACCCAAGAACCACATTGTTTTAACAAGCAATGAATACACCCATAACATGTATATCTTCTATATACCTAAGCTGGACATTTCCAGTCTTTTCTTTTCTGCTAGAATAAATTTTGGATTCTCTTTTAGCAATTCTTTTCCTTCTAGAAGAATCTATCAACATCAATAGTGGAGCCATACACATGGCACATAGTTCAAGGCATGATTAGTCAAACACTAATACCCTTGGACTCACACTTTGAAGTAGATCACCATAATCAAATATTTGGCGCTCTTCCAAATTCCATTCTTTAGTAATCTTTTAATGTAGTAAACGTGTTACCGACATCTTGTATTCACCCTATCATGACAACTTTCATGATCAAGCTACTATAGCTCATGAGGACAAATTGTGAGTATAATGTTAGTTCCCAAAACCTTTTTAGGAGATCTGGACGCCTAGCGTCTCCAATCTTTACAAAATTCTCTTACAATATGAGAACATGTGTCTTACTAAATTATACTCTATCACTTTGCAACCAAACATTATTTCAGATTTCACAATATCTTCCACACATGATAGTTTATGAAACAATTCTTTCAACTCCTAGATAACCTTGATACTAAAAACAACTTTTGAATATCAAGGATCATGGAGGCAAGTGTGATACTTAGATACTAACACTGGAATTGTTACTCTTGATTTAATACTACTTATTAAATTTTATCGAGTAAACAAGGTTTGCTAAAATTTTGCAATAGGACTTCAAACTTTAGATTGACATTCAAACAATATGATACCAGTTCGTAAAGTTAACATCCAGAATTCTATAGTTCTATTATCTCAATTATAGCTAAACGCAAGGTAGTAAACGGATGCTAATGCCTACAACAAACTATGCAAATTCACTTTGATTTAGTTCATGATAAATTGAGTTCTATAATTCAAAATTACTAAGTGAACTCCCACTTAAAAACAACATCCCTCTTAGTTTTCTTAAGTGATTACACGAACCAAATTCACTATACCGCAACCGATCATCACGTGCAACGGCATAGTTTCAAAGGCGAACATCACCATGTTCATCATATCAACCATATGACTCATGCTTAACCTTTCGATTCGTGTTCCGAGGCCATGTCTGTACATGCTAGGCTCGCCAAGTAGAACCATAGCACTCGCATGTGTAAAATTGTCTTACACCCGTTGTTTGTGAATGTAGAGTCTGTCACACCCGATCATCATGTGGTGTCTCGAAACGATGAACTTTCTTGACAGTGCATGCTATGGAAGAACACATTTTATCTTGATATTTATGTGAGAGGGATCATCTTATAATGCTACCGCGCGATCAAATCTAAGCAAAATAAGATGCATAAAAGGATAAACATCACATGCATATATAATGTGATATGATATGGTCCTTCACGCATTCGATCTCCATCTTGTGCGTCATGGCATGATCTCCATCATTCCACCGGCGTAGCACCAAGGTCCATGGCGCGCCACCTTGATTGTCTTCCTTCATTACAATATATCGCTTGGATATATATATTCGGCACGCAGGCCATAAAATGAAAAAGGCAACCATATGGCTCCTGCCAGTTGTTTATAACTTACAAAAAGGATCATTGCATACAATTTATAACATAAACAATTTAACCATATCACATCATATGCCCTGCAAAAACAAGTTAGACGCTTCTAATTTGTCTTGCATATTTTACGTGGTTTGGGGCTTTCTAGGAAGAACCGTTCTTACCTACGAACATGTAACCACAACGGTGATAAAATATTATTAATAATTCTTTGTAAAATAGATCATAACTATAGTGGGAGAAACGTGCACCCACAAAGCCACATATGCCGGAGCATGTCAAGTGTGGGACAAGTCTCGTTAACGTGGTCACGTAAGGTTAGTCTCGGGCAGCTTTAATCCCACTATGTCACTATGATCCAAAATACAAAATAAATTGCAATAAGATGATCATCAACGCCCACATCCACATGTGTTCTAACCGTGCATACCAACTACGCATAGAGATGGCTCTGATACCACTGATGGGTTCGTAGCATAGAAAACAAAAAATTTCCTATGCATGAACACATAAACTAGCCAAGAACATCTACGAGATGGTAGCAACGGAGACTAACCCTCGAAGACCGGTAGCGGGAATTACGTTCCCGCACAAACGTTGCCGATGGAGAGTCAAGGAAGACACACGTAGTCGACATAGTCGTTCACTTGACGTAGTCGATGTAGTGGTTCACTTGACGATCATGAGATCGTGTACATGGCGCCACAACTGGCGGCGCCCCCGTACTCGGTCACACGTACGGTTCGGTGACGACCTCCATGCCCTCGGTCCAGTGGGGCAGAAGAAGTAGGGATCCGCCGGTACTCCTCCTCCTCCACTTCTCCAAGTGTTGGTGGCTAACAATTTCGGCAGCGCTTCGCTTAAGCAACAGCCATGGTGTGGAGCAACAAGGTGGGGAATGGAAGCAACTAAGTGTAGGGAGAAGAGGAGTATGTCCAACATATATATAGGAGAGAGGGGGCAGCCACCCATGAGGGGTGCGGCCAGCCCCTCCCCTTTTCTCCTCTTCATGGTGGTGGTAACCCCCTCCTTCATGGAAAGGTAACCCCCCTCATCAAATGAGTAACCCCCATTTTAATTTTGCATGACATTCATGTTAATTGAAATCCACACTTATTGAATCAATAAACCATTTTTATTTCTTTAATATTTGTTAATTCAATCAATTAACAAACATTAACATTTATCCCCTCGAGTCATTTTGATATACCGAAATAGTTTTGGTGCTTTTCTGAAACAACCCCTGTGCTATCCAATAATTCAGCCGGAGTTCCAAATCTACTCAAAACGCATCAGCGAACCTTAAGTGTGTCACCCTACGGTTCGTGAATAACGTGGACATGATCGAGACTCCTCTCCGATCAATAATCATCAGCGGGATCTGGAAATCCATGACGACTACCACTTACTCAACGATGAATCTAGTGATCGTGTGAACCTTTAACGAACATAGTTAATTCCTTTTGTCTCGCAATATTATTACTTGTCCGAGATCCGATCATTTGGTATCAACCATACCTAGTTCGATCTCGTTCCCGACAAGTCTCTTTACTCGTTCCGTGATAATGCATTCCCGTGACCTAGTCACATGCTTGCAAGCGATTCTAATGCAATATCACCGAGAAGGGCCCAGAGAATATCTTCCCATCATCGGGTCGGACAAATTCCACTCTTGATCCATGAGCCTCAACTAATACTTTCAGAATACCCAAATCAACCTTTATAATCACCCTGCAATGGTGTGACGTTTGATATCATTAAAGCACTCTTCCGGTATCAGTGATTAACATGATCTCATGGTCTGAGGATTAGAACTATTTCGTATAAGTTTGATATAGCAATGAACTTGATGACTTGATCGTATTGCTATTCTTACTATGGGTGTGAGTGTTCATCACATCATTCTTCTAATGATATGACCCCGTTATTAACAACACCCAATGTTCATGATCAGGAAACCTTGATCATCAGTTAATCAACGAGCTAGTATAAAAGAGAGGCTTTACTAGGAACCTTTTTAGTTTATTAATCACACAAGTATTAATGTTTCCGATTAATAAAATTCTAGCATGAGAAATAAACATTTATCACAAACATGGAATATGATAATAACCACTTTATTATTGCCTCTCGGGCATATTCCCTTCAGCACCAACCACTCTCTTCGGTCCCCATGGTCAGTCATCAACGGCGATTGTTCAAGGTGGGCAAGTGTGCAGAAGACGATTGATGATATCAACCCAAGTGGTACCAATGATGTTGATAGGATAAGTTTTCTTTGCATACTTTGTTGACATGTGCATATGTTTTCTTTGCATATGTTCTATGATTTCTTTGCATATTTTGTTGACATGTGCATATGCTCTACTTTATTCACAATGTAGAATACCATGGGTCAAGGCATGTACCGAGATGAGGGGAAGAAAAACAAGAAGGGTAAGAAAATCCTCGCCAAGCCATTTACCTTGCACCATTGCTATGACGTGCTCGGAAATGAGGAGAAGTGGAAGAACCATGGAAGAGTGGATGTGCCAATATTCTTGGCGCAATAAGCAACCGTGGCGGCAACCATCATTGATGATGATGATTGATGCGGACGGTGTTGATATATAGATCACCGACCAGTTGGGAACCCCAAGAGGAAGGTATGATGAGCATAGCAGCAGTTTTCCCTCAGTAAGAAACCAAGGTTTATTAGTCCAGTAGGAGAAAGCCAAACTTAAGAAGGTGATGCTTGCTAGCTTCGTGACACTCCAACAAGGGCGTCGTTTACGACACTTGTTAGCGTGTCTTTAACTAGTAGCAACGCGGAACCTGCACACAACACAATCAAGAACTTTGCTCCCAACTTATGATGAGGTTGTCAATCTTACCGGTTTGCGGTAAACAAAGGAATGAGTGTATCGAGTGGAAAGCAATAGTACTATGCGAGAAAGTAAATAGTGCGAGTAATAGTAAAACGGTGTAACAATGTAAAGGAAATTGGACCGGGGTCCACAGTTCACTAGTGGTGTCTCTCCATAAAATAAATAACAACATGCTGGATAAACAAATTACAGTTGGGCAATTGATAGAATAAAGATAACGTGCATATGTCGCGAGGATCACTATGAGATTTACTCTGGGCATTACAACAAAATACATAGACCGCCATCCAACTGCATCTATGACTAATAATCCACTCGCGGGGAATCATCCTAGGACCCCTTGAGTATTAAGTTGTGAACAACAGATAACTGCATTAAGCAAAGTGTGTAATGTAAACAAAACAAATGTCCTTGGACACAAGAATGTTGTTTTCTCCCTAGTGGCAACAGCACATCTACAACCTTAGAGGTTTCTGTCACTTCCCCGGATTAAATAGAGGCATGAACCCAACTATCGAGCATAAATACCCCCTCTTGGAGTCACTAGTATCTACTTGGCTAAGATAGCTACTAACAACGGAGAGCATGCAAGATCATAAACAACATAGAGATAACATAAGATATATGATTCAGCACATCAACTCAACATAACACTAATATTCATCGGATCCCAACAAACACAACATGTAGAATTACACAAAGATGATCTCGATCATGTAAGGCAGCTCACGAGATCTAAACATGAAGCACATGGTGGAGAAGACAACCATCTAGCTACTGCTATGGACCCATAGTCCAAGGTAGACTACTCACTCAAATCATCGGTGGCGATTCCCCTCTCCGGTAGGGTGCCAGAGGCAAGCATGGCGATGAAGAAGACATCCAGTGGCGATTCCCCTCTCCGGTAGGGTGCCGGGAAGAGCTTCTGGACCCTCCCGATTCGGATTCTGAGAATATTTCCTGTGTAACTTTTCTGAAACACAAAAATAGCAGAAAATAGGGAACTGGCACTGTGGCATCTTGTTAATAGGTTAGTTCCGGAAAATGCATAAAAATGGTACGAAGTGTAACAAAACACTAAGCAAATGGTATAAGAACAAGCATGGAGCATCAAAAATTATAGATACGTTTGGAACGTATCAGCATCCCCAAGCTTAACTCCTGCTCGTCCTCGAGTAGGTAAGTGATAACAAAAGAATAATTTTTGAGGTGACATGCACCAACACAATCTTAATCATCTATGTAAGCATTGAGTGCTGGGATCAAAATACTTAAAACATGGGCATGAAAGATATAATATTGATAGAAGAAACTTAGCAACCATGTTATAACATGAAAAAGAACACAAATGAAAGATCATGAAAATGAAACAATGAAAGTCAAACATGTGTTCAAATCATAAGGAAAAACATAGCAAATAGTTTTCAGCTTGTCCTTCATGAGAGAGCAAAACATAAATGCATAGGACACCTTCAAGTTTAAGAGGGCGACTAGATACAAATAATTTAAGAACAAGTGAAACCAAAATCATGAATCAATCAATGATAAACTTTGGGACTATGCACATTAAACTCAGAATGACAACTATGCTCTCTTAGACGGTGCATAAAGATAGAAGGTGGTGACTCAACATAAAAGTAAAAGAAAGGCCCTTCACAGAGGAAAGCAGTGATTAAACATGTGCTAGAGCTTTCATTTGTAAAACAGAGAGATAAAAATTGGGTTTTGAGAGGTGGTTGTCTTTGTCAACGACTGGCAATGGGGTTCTTACTATCTTCCATACAAAAATAAAGCAAGTTTTTGAGAGAGATTGACACTTTTGTGCTCTTTTATAAAGCTTGGCACTCCTCGCCACCTTTTTCCTTTCTCAAACCATGGCTAACCGATTTCATCGGGTGCCCACCAACATTCACATACCATGGAGGAGTGCCTTTTTTTCTTTTCTTTTTTTTCCTTTTTTTCTTTTTGGAATAAACAATATGGAAGATAGCAAATCCGACCACTATGTCCCCATGAGCTAAAAATAGTATCACAAAACGAGAAGTATTTTGAAGGTTTTTTTGAAAGGTAGCACATAAAAATTTACTTGGAATGGCTTACAAATACCATGCATAGGAATTTATAGTGGACACATTGGAACAACTTAGTTTTCAGGAGTTGGATGCATGAGTAGAGCTCCTACTCAGTACAAAATGAGGGCTAGCAAAAGACTGGGAGCGACCAACTAAGAGAGCAATAACGGCCATAATCATGCATAGCGACAAAACATCATTAAAAGAAGCATAAGATGGCATCAAAAGTCAAAAACTAAATGATCATAGAGGCTTATGGCGACTTTGTATGAGTCAAACATGTGTGAGCATGCGCCAAGTCAACCCAAATAAAGCATCAAGGAGAAAACCAAATTAATGCTTCCAAATAATAAAAACAATGCATGATTTTTTCAAAGGCTCATTAAGCAATCTCAAGCATTTGAGACAAGTCATGCTATAGCAAAACCACTAAGCATACTATCAAAACGACATCAAGCACGACATGAAAAAGTCTAAGCCGCAGTCTAAACAAGCTCCTTTTTGTACCACTTTTTTGCATAAATATTTTTCTCTTTTCCAGCACCATTCGAACCTTTTTAAAACAACTCTTTTGATGAAAACCAACATGGACCAGAGGTAAAAATACACCTTGATATAAAGATATAGCAAGATCTGAACAAAA
This sequence comes from Dactylis glomerata, assembly GCA_007115705.1. Taxonomy (NCBI): domain Eukaryota; kingdom Viridiplantae; phylum Streptophyta; class Magnoliopsida; order Poales; family Poaceae; genus Dactylis; species Dactylis glomerata. Next base: position 18,903 of record QXEO01001799.1, read on the forward strand.
ATCAACGCGAAAAATGAAAGCTAAACGCAGTTCCAGAAAAAGAGAACACTCATTGAACGATAAAAGTGAAAAACGGAGTGTTCTTGGCAAATGAAAAGCAAGGCAACTTCTCTAAAAGAAATTTGTTGGGGTCCAACCATTTATTGCAGCAAACAAAACTAAACAAAACTCAAAACTAAAGACAAGACTCTCCAAGAAAAATGCATAGTGCATGAAGCAATAAAAATATAGTGTGTTGAAAGGTGACCTAATTTTTGCCGATGAAGAATGGGTGCCTCGGGGGCATCCCTAAGCTTTGACGCTTGTACCTCTTGGATATTTCTTGGGGTGCATGGGTGACGAGGGGTTAACTCGACAAATGTCCTAGATGAAGGACTTAGGATCGGGGAGATAGGGCGTCGGATGAACTCGAAGGTAAAGTTAGTCGAAATAGGTGTGTGTCGAAAGTAAACTTGAGTGTTCAACCTGGCTTGCTTTCAATCTGCCCTACACCGTCCCCTCCTGGCCCCTATATATAGGTGGCCAGGTCTCGAGGATCGGGCAGGGTCCGATACAGATTACAATATCGACATACGGTAAAGACTCGTATTCGACTATCATTACAATTGGGCCTAGCTATACGGGCCTTAGGGGTACTCAACTAACGGGCTCTATTAACTATACCCTTGTCAGTAGCCCCTGAGATTCTATCAGAATTGTAGATTCGGGTTGAATCTCTAATCTTCAAATCTTCGACTTGATCAATTCTTCGACTTTATCTTCAAATCTTCGACTTGGTCTTTCGACCTATATTTATGATAATTTGTTCGCAAGGGGTCTTGATGAACAAGTCTGACAACTCTGATGGATCAAGAGGCCAGTTAACTGCCGGAACAGATACTTGTCACCTACTTCAAATTCAATCCCCTTGGACTTGAATTCGGGATACCGGTCAAACCCACTCTTTTGCCGCATTTAGGACTTACAAAGAATGAATCCCAGTGGTTCTCAGGGTACCCAGTGCGTCCACCAGGATTTTCTTCGCGTTGTAGACACGGATACATACCAGCGGAGCGCATCCATGTGCGTATACCAGGCCACACAGGACGGATCCCGGGGTCTTACCTTCGTGACAAGTCACGGCATTCGAGTTGTGTTGCGATGACGCAACTCGAGAATCTCATATCGCAGTCAAATTTTGACTGAAAATATTCGGGTTTCTTCAACCATAAAACTCGCTCCCGATGGGAGTAACACTCCTGCACTTCTCTAATTATAATGCTTTGCCAAGAAATATCGTCGGGTGCGCGCTCAGCGCTCCCGATGGGAGTAGCCCCCGAGGCTATAGTCGAAAAAGGCTTTTTTCGAGTATAGGCTAAAAAATGTAGTGTAATCCATCATATTTCAACTCGAGATATTTTAACTTCCAGATACGTCATCTTCGAGATACTTCAACTTCGAGATACCTTAAGGACATCTTGTCGTCAAATACTAATCCACCTCTTCAGAGATAAGTTTGTATTTATCATTCTTGAAAATAGTAGCCCCCATGGCTATAATCGAAACTCCTTCGTATACAGTCTTTGTGCACCTATTTTGCACTTGTCGGCGCCATCTTTTCCTCTTTCTTATATCATATTCTTTACGACGTCAAGGAACACGTCACTCTGTACCATTCCGAACCGTTGCATGGGCAGTACTGTAAATTTCTCCTTTTTTTGACCGTTAGTGGGCTGCCGTTTCCACTCTTTGCGCCACGTCTCAGCCCACGATCCTTCTCCCAGAAGATATATAAGGGGCGTAATGGGGGATTTTTACTGTTTACCAGCTCGTTCCCTCCGCCGCCTCCATTGCTGATCTCCTCTGTCTCCTCCTCTCGTGCATAGCCCCCGAGCGCACTTCGTACTGGATGCGCGTGAAACACCTGGCCACCAAGAGCACCGTGGCCAAGACTTCTGCCACCAACTGGGTGCGCTCCGCCATCACAAAGAAGGAGGTGGAGAAGGCCAGGGCGGACGGCCTCATCGCCGCCCAGGATTCCATCAAATTTCCCAGTACTAAGCGGATCCCGAAGCCCCCGAGCGGGTATCGGGTAATGTTTCTTGCTTTCCTCCTCCGCGGTTTCTCTCTTCCTGCCCACGAGTTTCTCCGTGGGCTTCTATTTGTCTATGGTGTGCAGCTCCACCAACTCACACCGAATTCCCTTCTGCACATTGCCTGTTTCGTGACCCTCTGCGAGTCATTCTTGGGCATTGAGCCCCACTTCCTTCTTTGGAGATCAATCTTTCGGCTCTGCCCCAACGTTGCTTTGGCTAGGAAACCCAAACTGGGTGGAGCCGTCATTTCTGTGCGCCCTGAGGCGCAATACCTTGAATTTTCCATGGCCGCATCTGTCCAAGGGTGGAGGACAAAGTGGTTCTATATCAAGGACCGCAAATTATCTCCTGAAGATGAATACGGCCTTCCTCCCTTTGACGCTTCCCAGGAGGTAAAGAAATTGGCATCGTGGGATACGCTCCCCTCAGATGCAGAAGTAGAAGAAATTCTTCCTCTTCTTTCCCGCATCAAGGCTTTAAAAGGAGGTCAAGGAGGTGCTCTATCGGGTATGCAACTCATGGCGTTTTTTTATTCAACGTCGAGTTCAACTCCTACAACACCGCCTTACCAAACTTTGGAATTACTCTGGCTTGGAAGATCCTACCCGCATATCTGAAGATTTGATATCGAAAGAAGATGTCGACAAGCGAGTCAGGAATCTCACCAAGCTCACCAAAGAACATGCAGTTGCGGATTTAACCGCTGATTTTTTTCGACTCCGTGCACCCTCTGCCTGAGGTATGTATCTTCGCGTTCACTTGTTGTCAAACTTTGCTTTAGTTCGATTTGAGTTATTCTGTGCTTTGCATTCTGCTGACTTATTTATATGCAGGGTCACCAATTCCTTGTTTCTCGTCCCCCTCTTCCAGAGACAGGGCCCCTACCGGCTGATCTAGCCTCTCCTGCATCTGAAGCCCCCGAGGCTGACGAAAGTCAGGACGGAGATGATGTCGAAGAATCAGAAGAGGAAACTAGCTCGTCAACAATCGCCTCCTCCTGCATTGTTGAAGATGTTGGTGTCGACAAGAAAAGGAAGGTGTCGACTGAAATCGCTTTCATCGAGTTCTGCAGCGGCTGGCAAGCCCCCGTCTTGCAGAAAGATTAGGGATGTACTTTGACATTGCTAGCATCGTAAGTATTGTATTCGAGTTGCTTCAAATTGCATGTTCTTGCCTTGTTTCCATAATTTAATTCTTCTGCTGTGATGATGAAGAGCCACCAACATATGCGACAGCTGCTCCCCCGACTTCTCCTGCGGCCACTGATGAGCCTATTGAGCCAGATGTTGCACCAAGGGCTACCAGGTCTTCTGTGAAGAAGGTTCCTCAAGCCCGATACCCCAAACGCTCAAAGAAGGCCAAAGAAACCGACGTTTCTCTGGAGGCCCATGTATCTACGGTTTCTTCTGACAATGTGAGCAATTCTTTTTTACTTTCTTTCCTTTCATACACTTCTGCTCTTACACACTCCTTTTCTCAGGCATTATTGAAGAGATTCATCGCCCTGGGCACTGAATGTGCTGAGTACCTAAAGGTTGCGAAAGCTTCCGAAGGTACAATTTTGACGTCCAGTCATTACTTTTCTTCTGTGCTTTATCCTTTGCTATTTATCTGACTCCCTGTCGTCCTCTTTTGTAGCTGCTTTAGCAACAGCCAATGCCCGGATTGCGTCGCTGGAAGCGGAGCTCCATGCTTCTCAGAAAGCTTACGATGCTGCGGCCACTGCCAAGGCAAACGCTGAGAAGTCGCAAA